>JAMJFZ010001323.1:0-169789 GCA_026225945.1 Cricetomys ansorgei
AAGGAAAATTTGCTTCCTCCAGCACACCTCAACTGCTCATTCTGCCCAAGGTCTCATTACCCTGGTGAAAAGTGCAATTTCTTGAGATAAGTGGTGTTCTAGAATTCTTGACCCCATAGAGACAAAAAAGCTTAGCAGGGATGCAAAACAGTATTCAGACAACAGTCTAACTTTTGGTGCTTGGGAAAGGGAAAGAGTTGCTGGGCTCCATTCCTGACTTCCTAGCAGAAAACATAGATACCTCAAATTCACACAGCCCCAGTCATTGTCCTAAGGTATTTCTCTGCTCGCCACAGGCACCAATAACTCATTTATGGAACAGTACACGTTCTGCTAATTTTGGCCAAAGCTCATCCATGTGGGAACACACAGTTCTTCCATTCAATGTTTGCTTTTGCAGTTATTTTTTTCATTTTAAGATAATCATATTTTCCACTTCTATTTGTTGTCTCCAAAACTTCTCATGTACCCCCATTCTTCTATCCACTCTAACAAAAGTTGACATGAATGACATCCTAAACCAGAGTTGGAAAATCCTAACAATAGGTAGGCAAAATGAATCAGCAGAAGGCCACAGTCCTAAAAAAAGATCTACAGAAAGGAAGAAATGTTGTAGTGGAAGAAATAGCCTTCCCTAGGTAAGAAAAATAGTAATTACTATGTATCATTTTTGAGAATATACTATTATTAGAGTAAACCACCCTTCTTTGATCTAAACACAACACTTGTATTCATTTCATTGTTCATTCATTTCTTCTTTTCTCATTATTTCTTTTCACCTAAAGTTAGCTCTATAGAGGAGAATATTCATCAGTAACTACATAAGTAAACCTTCCCAATTACCTGTCCTTCTTGCCATTCACCGTGTTTTCTTTCCTACATAGATGACTATCTACTTCCCATTATTTATCCTTTGTTCTTTTCTTATTCATGTTCCTTTCAGCCTCTGTTTAGTTTCTTTTTGCTTCTTCTTTTCTTCATTGTTTTTTCCTCATTGCTTTCTTTGTTTTTATTTTTTTAAATGTCCTCTCTTAGGATAGCTGTATCATGGACCAATTATGTGTCAGGTAATATTTAGGCAAGAAACCAGAACTAATGCAAGGTTTTGTGAGCACTGTGCCTTGGTCTGTAGATTGGGCATTTGCCTCAGCTAGCTTTAGTAAGCAGACATTTAAGACTTATTTCATGGTGAAAATGAGGAGAAGCAGAGATCTCTATGAAGGTATACAATGCAGCTTAAATTCAGTGAATCAGAAGAATTTCTTGTGTCCAATTACACTGCTTATGTGGCTTATCTAGGAAAACTGCCTCTTGGGCTAGCTGACCCATTTTTAATCTGGGGTCACTTCACTCCACCTTGGTCAAGATTCCCAGGAGGAATGAAGTGATCACAGTTGAGAAAGCCTTCCAGGCGTCTTTTTTCCTCCTTGGTATGTCATGCTTGTCTCCTTGGAAGCTACTTTCTATTTGCAGGTAGAAGAATGAGTATTATGGGACCTCATATTAATCAGTTAAAGGTATATATAAATCCCTTGAAATCCCTTGACAGTTAAACATGGGGCCATGATGACAGTTGAGGGTCCTATACCATGTACAAATCAGGATTTTGCAATTTTATTCTGGGATGTCTTTGTGTTTGGTTCCAGTGTCAGTGATTTGTTCTTCAGACTTCTTCAGGCTCATCCAGCTAATAATGGAATTCAAGTTATCTTTTCAAAAGTGTTCTCTCATTGAGGTGGAGCCATTTAAAAGACAATGTCTATATTCCTTGGAAATGAGAATCCTGTACAATCTTCAACCCTAAGTCCATTCCACTTACTCAACATGGGGAGTATATCATTTTCCAGCATTGCCTTAATAAGTAGGTGGGTTGCCACATAGGAGTCTTTGAATAGGCAGAAAATTGGGAAAATTGTCTCTACAGAGGGTACATTAAATGGACTTAGTTTAAAAGCATATGATATTGCATATGAAATACTTCCCTGAATCAGAATCATATTGTTGATACACACACTGCTTTATTTCCTTTGGATTTCTTTTCAGGCCTTGCAGTGAGGGTAGTCTGCTTCCTTCAGACCATGTCACTGGTCCATAATAGCCTTTGGAATTTAAAGTATTGTGACTCTGGTGACCAGTGCAATCTCTTGACGCATGCAGAGGTCTAGATTTCTTGTTCTAGCAGAGATAAAAACAGAGTTCCAAGTGCCCATTGTGGCCATATTTAGCAGGGATGCATAACAGTAGTCACCCAGGAGTGCATATGGGTCTTTGCAAAGGGGAATTTGCTGGGCCCTTTCTTGTTTTCCTAGCAGAAATAATGAGAGATCCAAATTTAACACAACACCAATCCCTGTCCAAGCTGCCTTCTCTATTCTCTATACACACTCATAGCACATTTCTTGGCATATACCCCACTATCTACATAATACAACATTCCTAATCATCTGTCCTACTTTCAACTCATCCATTCAGCCTCAATTCTTCTTTTCTACATCCCTGCCTCCTTATCATGTCCTGTTTTTACCTTTATTATGTTATTATTATTTTCATATTTTATATATTTTTTTTATTTTTTATAACTTATATTTATATTTCGTACATTCATTTATTTTATACATTTATTAATTTACTAAGTAAATATTATTTATTATATTTATATTTTATATATTATTATTTTATTATTTTATCTTTATTATTCACTCCTAATTAGATTTATTTCTTCATCTTTCATTTTGTTTTATTTTTCCCTTCTTATTTTTCTTTTTCATTTTAAATGTCTTCCATTAGAAGTGCTGTATGGTTACTCTTAGTCCATCTACCTGTCAGACAATATTTTTGAAAGAAAAACTTCAAATCCATTATTATTATAAGGAGTTGGGAGTACTGTAGCCTGATTTGCAGACTAGGAATCTTTTACAGCTAAAAGATTAGTGTCATCCAAATGCTGAATGTTGTGTGATTATTCATGGTGAAAATTATGGAACCAGAAACCTTCATGCAGGAATCAAAGGATATTATAAATCAATGAAATAGAAAGAGTTTGCTTTTTTCAGGTTTCATTGCTTGTGTGGCTTATGTACAAAACATGACTACTCAAATAGTTGAATCAGTTTAAATCTGGTGTTACTTAACTCCACCTAGGTCAAGTTCCACAGGATGAATACAAGGATCCCGGTTAAGAAATGTTTTGAGGTATCATATTTTCATGTCATGTGTTCATACTTTTTGGCAAGTTGCTCCCTGATTACAGTAGAAGAATGGGTATCATAGGACTTTATTGTAATCCATTTTAGGTGCTGGGGCTCAAAAAACTCGCAAATTAGCCTAGGATCACTCATAATGTGTTGTTCCCTGATTGGAATGCAAGCCTTGGATTGTTCAGAGTTCAGGGAGAATATGCTGTCTGTTGTAGATGAAGTTCAGCTCCTCTCCTTCTTGCCACCTTAAAGCTTAAACAAGAAAGTTCTATGGTGGAATCCCCATGCAATCACAACTCTGGAGGGAAGCCCATGTTGACACTGATTGTACAATGTTCAGAAGCGTGTATTCTCATTAGTATAATTGCCCATAGTTGTCACTGAGTATATAAAATCATTGGCTAATTGTAATCATTGGTAGGGGATATATGTTATAATTCCCATGAAGTAGTGAGTAAACATACATACTGTGTACTCTCCCTAGAAAGGAAGCCAAGACTCAAAATGTACAGAAAACCTTGTAAATGTTGTCATGTATGTAATTTATTAGGATAGCACATTTATTACTTCTCCCCTCCTTTTTTAAAAAAGGAACAATGATCGATCTTTGGTGTGTGCCCCATGCAATCACAACCATCTACAGAAGCTCAGAATGATACAGGGTATAAAGAATGGATCAGAGAGCTAAGTATTTTTTACAGACAATACAATTGTCTATTCTTGTGTCTAGCATATTGACTGAAGTAGACTGGCATCTGTGTGAACAGCAGTTTATCAGTCAATTGAATTACATGGCCTGCTCCTGGTGAAAATTCATAGCAGGCCAAAATGCATACAATTCAGTGTTCAGCAGTACAATAGGTCCTGGATTCTGGTTGTACAGAAGAGGGTGGTGGTGGGCAGAATGTCTAGAAGGAACCAAGAGTGTTGTCTTTTTCTCTGGTCATTCCAAAAGGTATGAATAGGGAGGAAGCAGGTTTTGCAGTATTTTCCTCAGACTGTCGAAGACTTCATGATTGCATTTGAAAAGCTTTTCCCAAAGTAATCTGGCAATTTTCGAGGAATCCACAATTAAGTATCTGTTCTTTGTAACCTGTGTTAGTGAATCAATAGAAGCATGGATATTTGTCAGCATGTATGCCATCTTATGTATCTTGTGTGTGTGTGTGTATGTGTGTGTGTGTGTGTGTGTATATCTCAGTGTTGGTGTGTTTGTTCAGAAAGAGATATTTGTAACACTATTTGTCTATTGCTTTGCATGTTTCCACTGGGTTTTGGTTCTGCTATTAAAAAGAGCATATTAAAGAGAACATGTGTCCTTTTGAGTGGGAAGTATCTGAAGGCAGAACACAGATTGGTGTTCATCTCCACTCTAGTGATATGAAAGCATGAATACCTGAAATATGTCTAAGAATCTGTGAATCTGCTAGACTGGAAATGTAATACCTTCATTCACTTGTGTGCTTTACATTACCCATTTTACCTAAATTGTTGGTAAGAGAACTAAAAAGAGTTATAACTCAAAGATAGACTTGTGATTTTGTAAAAAGTAAATAACTTTATAGTGAAATGTCATGAGCGAGTGGGAATTCTGTAACACTAGAAAGTTTATTTCCTTGTTACTGTGTATGAGATCACAGTGGTTTCCTCATGACACCAATGAGATTCTCAATATCCCCTGTCATACAGCCAGCAGGGATGTAGAAGCTTAGATGTTGTGGTTCTTGGTTTTGTTTTTGTTTTTGTTTTGTTTTACTCAACATCAGTATCTTCTGCAACCTTTCATTTCAGCATATGTTGGTTTAAATCAAGCCATTGCTCAAGTCTTGAAAGCTTGATTTCACATCTGACAGTAGAAGTAAAGCTAGTAATGCCAGCTGGCACAGGTTACAGTTGTGTATAAGTTGATCAAAGAATTTTGGTGGAGAAATTCTTGTTTCCTATGAATTGTCACTATGGAATGGAAACCTTGGGCTTCAGAGGTGTCCACAATGGGTAAGTTCTCCACTGGGTATGTCTTCATCAGATTTTGAACTCATTTCTTAGACTAAGCCTTGGTTGATGAAGTAGGTGTTTATCTCTAATGTGGCACCTTCTAAGCATTTTTTGTTTATTGTATTCTTCTCTCGTACAATAATACATCATGAAATCAGTTTTTTTTTTCTTTCTACCTATCCATTCCCTCTGCCCTCACAGATGCACTGGTCCTCTATTTCCCATCAGAAAAGAACAGGTCTCACAAGGATATCAACAGAATACAGTATAAAAGAATATAATAAGACTAGGCACAAACACTCAAATCAAGGTTGCATGAGTCAAACCAGTAGGAGGTAAAATATCTCTAGAGCAAGTAAAAGAATCAGAGACACCCAAACACCGCGGTTGAATTGTAACTGTCTGTGAGATCATAAAAGTTTCCTGACAACCCCAGAAAAATTCTTATGATTCCCTGTCATGCAGCCAACAGGCGGGGAGAAGTTGAGATGTTGTAGGTTTGTAGTTTTGTTGTTGTTGTTTTGTTTGTATATTTTATATTCCTCTATAGTTGTCGAGTTAAGTTTTAGTTATGTTTAATATAATTGGTGCACTGTTGGGTGAGGGGCAGCCTAGGTCTTGGTGTTTTGTAGTGTCTGCAAATGTTGGATTTATGTGGGGGATTGGTCATGCTCCGCATGTGCAATCAATAGAACATGTGAGGAATTCTGTATCAATATAAACACCTGAGCAGTGAAAGTCAGGTTTCCTCTGTTCATAATGGTGCTTGCCATGACAGTGGTTCCCTCAGCTAAGGTCTGGCAGGAAATTCATCTATCATTATGCCACTTTGTTTTCCTAAGTGAACTCACATATCAACATACCGCTACACTGCAGATTTCACCATATGTTGTTCCTTATGTCTTTGCGGATTGAAGATCTTGAGCCACTGTTGATCACTGCAGTCTTCTGTGACATCAACAATGTAAATATGTGATACAATTTTGATGACGTGACACTGAAAACCTAGGCCTGTGTCATCACAAATAGAAGAAAAATGTGATTGAATGAAGGATAGAGCGTCTTAATGTGGACAACATGACATCATCATCAATGTAAAATATATGTCATCAAAATTAGAAAAAACTGGCAAAATAATTGAGATGGAGTAAGGTCAAAAAATGTAAATACACATCACAATTTATAGATGATATCATAATTGGGAGAAGTTTACGTAATATTTGGGATGATATGACACTATCAATGCAAGTACGTGATATCAAAATTTGAAGACAATGATTTGAGAATTGGAAGAATATGATATCATAATTTGGGTTATATGACATCACCAGTGCTAAAAAATAACATCTTATTGGGAAGAAACTCACAGCATATCAACAATGTGACGTCATCCACGTGAGTATGTGATATCATAGTGAAAAAGAACTGACATCATAAATAGAGGGATGTTTTAACATCAATTTAAGGATATGCAATACTCATTGGATAAAATGGACACCATAATCATGATGAGATGAGGTCGATGACGTAAATATATGGCACCATAATAAAATATACAAGAAACCATGATTGAACAGAACAGACATCATAATTTGCATGATGTGACAAAGTTAATGCCAGAAACGGTCAAAATTATTGGAACAAATTATCTGAACATTGTAAGACTGGTATCATAATGTGGATTTCATGACATCATGAATGTAAACATTTTTCATCACAATTGTAAGAAAATGGCATCACTACTGTGATGTGACTTCAACACTATAAAGAAAGGAAATCAAAATATGGAAAATATTTCTGCAAAAATGGAAGGAAATTACACCATCAACCATCACCTTGAGGATGTGACATATTTTCATAACTGGAAGGAAATGATGTGATAATTGCAAAGAAATGACTTCTTAATGTGGATTCTGTGACATCAGCATTGTAATAAGAAGGGTATGGTTTTATATTCAGAAGAAACTGCTATCATCATCATAATGGTGTCAGATCAACATTGTAAGTATATGCTATCATAATCACAAATTCTGAGGTCAGGCCTTGGTGAGGGCAGATCTTAAAGGGGATGGATGAAAGAGCTGTGAGGGAAGAATCAGATGCAGGACACCATTCAGTTTTCTTTCTTAAGAGACTGACAGAGAGGAAGCACATCTCAGTATGGCTTGACATATTCTGACAATTTGTGACAGTCAAAGGCTTTATTTATACACAAAATCATTTAAGACTTTGATAATTGATTACATACCCTATGGATGTCATTTTTGTAAAGTCTTCCTTGATTACATAAGTATATTAAATCCAACAAAGCAGGCAAATAGCAAATTTTGTCAAAACTAAAAGCTGACATTATGATAAAATCAGTTTTCTTTAACTCAACATCTTTCTCCTTAAAATTGGTGTCATAAAGCCTTGTGTTTAAAGAAATGGTAGAGAGGATGATGCTATTAGAGTTTGACTCTGTTTAAGTTGAACATAGATTTAATGGATTTTAAAGCCTGTTATATCAAACATATCTTTTTAACAACAGTCACTTTTAACCCTTGTTAAATTCTTCTTTCCTTTCTCTGTTCTATTTAACATAAGACCACCATCTTTTCCTTTGGTTCTTAAAAAGCAAAAGCAGACTGCTGTTTGTCTTTCCGTGCTATCAGAAAAGTCCTGAAAGGCCTGATTTGACATGTTTGGTCAGGAGGACAGGCAATTCATTAAGCTAAAATGTCCTTTTCTGTGACTCTGTCATGAGCACTTGTTTTAGTACAATCCCTATCTTTATTGCAGTCCAGTAAAGGTTAAAAGGACATTAGAACTCCTTGAACTGTTTACTTTATTTTCAGGAACATATCAAGCTTATCATTAAGTACATGATCTCTCTCACCACCCATATTAATTCTATATTTCTGAAGCTGGACATGTAAACCTGATGATCCAGCTACAGCTCATCAGCTTCTAGAATTTCTCTAGTTTGTTTCTTCTTTAATAATTCTTCTTCCACCTCCTGTCTTATGCTTACTAATTTCATTTATTTATAATCTAAATGTATGTCTCAGTTCTAGACTCCAAGGAAGACTCACCTTTCTGCATATTTGTATTTCCCAAGGTATTGCCATTAGTTTCATTTTTATTAACACCAGCACTTGTTTCATCATTCCAACTCCATATTTCGGTGAGTGGCCTTTGGCAGTAAAGAATATAAGAGAAAGGTGTTAGGTAATTTCTGTGAAGGGCAGTGAAGGGTCAAACAAGGTCATCCTAGCACTGGAATTTTGTGAAACAGAGCCCTCACTACACTTGGCATCACCACAGAAGGATACAACAGCATAATTGAATGGAACTGACATCATGAGTGTGTTGCTGTTATACAATCAATGTCAGGATTTGTCATCATAATTGGAATGAAATCACCTAATGATTGGAAGTATATGACATCATAATGTGTATTATGTTACATCATCATTAATGTAAGTATATGCCATCATAATTAGAAAAAATGACATCATAATTGTGATGATGTGACATCAACAATGTAAATAAATGATATCCTATTAAGAAGCATGAATAGAAGAAACTGATATCTTAGTAGTGGTGATGTGTAACAATAAACTTGAAGAAGTGACATCATAATTGAAAAGAAATATGAAAATTGGAAGAATATATCTTAATTTGGGTTATGTACCATCAACAATGTTCATCATAATCAAACTGACATCATAAATGATACTGTGACATAAACAATGTAAATATATGACATCATATTTGAAAATAACTGTCATCAAAATCAGGTTAATGGGAGATTATCAGTGTCAATAAATGACATCACAATTTGACGAAATTTACATCTGATATATTAATAATGTAAATATATGATATCATAAGCACATGACAAAATAATTGGATGAAACTTACATCATAATTGAGATGGCATAACAGCATCAATATAAGTACGTAACATCACAATTGCAAGAAAAGTACATGATCATAAGAAGAATTTCACATTATATGCAAATTATGTGGCATGAATGTAAATATATAACATCACAAGAAGGACATGCTATATATGTAAGGTATTGACATCATAATTAAGGTGATTTGACATTATCAGTGTAAATATACATCATTATAATTCAAAGAAGCAGACATAATTGAGATGATGTGCCAAAATTAATGTAAGGATGTGAGAGCATAATCGAGATAATAAGACACTAGTAAATTATGTATGTTATATCATAGAAAGAAATAATGTGATAATTGGAGAGACATGCCAATATAATTAGTATTATGTGACACCATCATAATATGACGCAAAATAAATAACATAAATATATGAAAATATAATGAGAATGATATGACATATTTGGAAGGAACTGACAGCTTAATTGTGATGTTATACCACCTTATCTATGTTAGAATGTGACATCATAATTGGAAACAAGTCACCTGATAATTGGAAGGACATGGCATGATAATGTGGTTTATGTAACATCATCAAAGTAAATATATCTCATCATAAATGAAAGGAATTGACGTAATTGCAAATTTGTAATATCAACAAGGTAAATATAAAATAATAATAAAAAAGTGTATCACAGGATATTTGCCAGAACTTAAACCATAATTGATATGATATTCTACCATCAATGTGACATAATAATTAGAAGAAACTGACAAAAATATGGCATAAAAAACCTATATATGTCTGAACATAAGAATGTCATTGAATTTTGAAGGTATTGACATAATTGGAAATATGTGGAATTATCAATGTCAATATATGACCTCATAATTTGAGGAAAATGTCATCACAATCATGATGATTTGATATCAACTACATAACTATGTGTCATCAAAAATTAAGGCATGACATAATAGAAAGGACTGAAATCATAGTTATGATGGTGTGACATCAATGATATAAATAGATGACAGCAGAATAGGGTGAAAGCCTAATTGGAAGAAGCGAACATCATATTCACGACATTACTTCAACAGTATAAATATATGACCTCAGATAATGAAGAATGTGAAAGCATAAGCAGCATATGACAACAACAATATAAATTTACTACATCATAATAAGAATGAGGGAATTTTCATCATAATTCTGATGACATGACATTATTAAAGTTGATCTGAGACATCACAATTTGAAGAATATGACATGATAATTGGAGGATAATTGGAGGATAATATAATGTGTAGAAACTACCATCATAATTGTGATAATGTGACATCAACAGTGAAAATATATAATAACATAACGAACAGAATGTTACATACATGGGGTGATGTGATAAAATCCTATCAATGAAAATATACACCATAGTAAAGGGAAGAAAATGTATGACATAATAACATGAAGTATGTAACAGCATAATTTGAAATAATTGGCATCATTATTGTGGCGATGTAACACCATCAACCTAAATATCTGACAAAACTGAGAGGAAAAGATGTGCTTATTGGAAGGATTTGAAATTATAATCAGGATTATGTGGCAAAATAATGTAAATAAATGACATCATAATTTACGGAAAATAACCACATAATCCTGATGATGGGACAGCGAGGTAAATAAGTGACATCATATTATGACAGGTAACTTGAATATTGGAAGGACATTACAGCATAGTTGAGATAATGTGATATCATCAATGTACATATAGGACAGAAAAATTGAAAAAAAACTGACATCATAATTGTTTTTGATGTGATATCAACAATGTAAATATATGACATCATAAAAAGTAGTATATGACAGGATATTTGGAAGGACATCATAATTGTGAAGATGTGATAACTTCAACATACTTTGTGACCACACAATTGAAAAGGAGCACAGGAAGCATGTGAGATATCACAATAGGAAGCATGTGACACCATAATTGGGATTATGTGGCACTATCAATAGAAATTTATGACTTCATAAGTGGAAGAAAATAACACCAAAACCTGGTGGATGAGAAACCAATAATATGAGTATATGACATCATAATAGGAATGACATGACAACATACTTGGAAGGGCATGAAATCATAATTTGCATGATGTGACATCAAAATATCAATATGGTATCAAAGTGGGAAGAAAATTACATCATTATTATGATGATGTAACAACCACAATGTAATGTGTAAATGTATGAGATCATCAAAAGGATGTGATACCAGTTTTGGTTGAACAATTATAAGGATGTGATGCTATAATTGCCAGGATCAGATGTCATGGTTGATATTAAGTAAAAATATCAATGTAAAATATGATATCCTAATCATAATAAACTGATATCATAAATAAGTTGATGTGACACCATCAATGCCAATGTATGACATCATAGCTGGAAGGAACAGACATCCCTTGAAAGTGTATGTGTCAAATGTTAGCCTAGGAGAGCCTTCTAGTCAGGAATCCTTCACCTAGATGCTTGGTCGTGGCCATGGACACTCAGTGTCATGACAACCAGGTCTGTTGTGGCAGCTTTAGTGATCACCTTGGTGTGTAGAGTAGACTAGACTGCAGCAGGATTTCTGGGCAGGTCCAAATCAGAATGTCCTTGCTTGGTCACAAAGGGACAGATTCCAGTCCCTGGCCCAAAAGTCTGTATTTTGTTTCTGAGTCCTCTCTGCTGTGTTACAGATTATCATGTGTTTCTGGAGCATTCCTTTGGAATGAGGAAGCATTTTCTAAACCTCCTAGCACACAGAATGGAGGAAAGTGTCTCATTGCAGTGTCATTGAAGACCCCATGGTCTATGCTTCACAAGTCCTGAGCAGAACAACCATCCCTAACCCTTTCGCTATTCTAACATCCACCTTGAACCCCTTCAACCACCTACAAGCCACACCCACGCAAACTCTCTGATAGACTCAGTAGCTGATTGCCCCTAGAGAGCTATCCCAGATACATAAAGACGTTGAAAATTTCTTTTAGTGTTTCTCAGCCATTTGAGGTTCCTCTTCTGTGAATTCTTTGTTTAGATATGCATCGCATTTTTAATTGGGTTATTTGTTTTGTTGACATGTAGATTCTTGCATTTTTATTTATTTTGTGTGTTAACTCTCTATTGGGAGTCAATATCTTCCCATTCTGTAGGCTTCTGTTTTGCCCTGTTGACAATGTCATTTTCCTTACAGAAGCTTTTCAGTTTCATGAGGTCCTCTTATTAATCTTTGGTCTCATTTCCTGACCTTCTGATGTTCTTTTGAAAAAGTTGCCTCCTGTGCCACTCCTCTCAAGGCTATTCCCTATTATCTCTTCAATCAGATTCAGTATATCTGTTTTTATATTGAGAACTTAGATCAATTTGGACTTGAGGTTTGTACTCAGTAATAGATATGGATCTATTTGCTTTCTTCTATCTCAGACATCCAATTAGACAAACACCATTTATAAAAGCTACTTCCTTTTTCTTATTGTATTTTTCTAACTTCTTTATAAAGGATTAGGTATCCATAGGTGTGTGTATCCTTTATTTCGTTCCATTGGTCATCATGTCTGTTTTTGTGCCAATACCATGAAGTTTTTATTATTATGGCTCTGTAGTACAGATTAAGATCAACGATCTTGATACCTCTAGAAGTTCTTTTATTTTTCAGGATTTTTTAGGTATCCAAAGTTTTTTATTTCTACATATGAAGTAGTGTATTGCCTTTTTAATATCTTTAAAGAAGTATATTGGGATTTTGAAAGGGATTGCATTGAGTCATTAGATTATTTTTAGTACAGTGGCCATTTTTACTATGTTAATCTTATCAACTCAGGAGCATGTGATTTCTTTCACTCTTTTGAGATCTTCAAATTCCCTCTTCAAGGACATAAAGATTTTGTCATTCAAGTCTTTCACTTGCTTGGTTAGAGTTGCCAAAGATACCTTATGTTATTTGTATCTATTGTGAAGAATATTATTTCTCTTATTTCTTTCTGTCTCTATTTGTCATTTGTATATAGGAGGGCTAAAGATTTTTTTAAGTTTATCTTGTAGCCAGTCATTTCACTGAAGTTGTTTACCAGATATAGGAGTTCCCTGATCCAATTTTGAGGTCATTTATATTTAATATCTCATCTGCAAATAAGGATACTTTGATTGTTTCCTTGTGAATTCATATGCCCTTAATCTCCTTCTCTTGTCTCATTGTTCTTGGTAGTACTTTAAGTATTGTATTCAATATTTATAAATGGAGGGAACAGCCCGAGCACCCTTCTGATTTTAGTGAAATTGATATGAATTTTCCTCTATTTAATTTGATGTTGTCAGTAGGATTGCTGTTACTTACCTTTATTAAGTTTCAGTATGAACTTTTTATCCTCAATCTCTCCATAAGGTTTTTTGAAGGGTTGTCTGACATTATCAAAAATTTTTCACATTGTAGTGAGAGGATCATGTAGTTTTTTTCTATTAATTTGTTTATGCCGTGGATTACATTGACTTATTTTCTTATATTGAACGATCCCTTCTTCTCTGGGATCAAGGCTATTCAATCATGGTGAATAATCTTTTTAAGATGTTATTGGATGTGCTTTGTGAGTATTTTTTCAGTGCATTTGTAACTATGTTGAAGAATGAAATGGGCATATGATTCTATTACTTTCTGAATCTTTGTGATGTTTGATTATTAGCATGCCTTCAAAATATCCTGTAACAACTTTTAGTTCTACATTTTTGCATTGGTGAATTTCTGCATTTCTACTTTGGTAATGATGTTTCCAATAAAACTATGACAAAAGTCCTGCATGCTAAATTATACCTCTCACTAGTACCCTAGGCAAGATTCACTGGTAACATAGGCTGTAGTCTGTGGATATCTTCTCATGCAACGTTTTCAACTTTGTATAGAAAGCTGAAGGCCTCTGAGGTATCGAGGACAAGAGGAGTTTGACATTGTGTACTAGTTCTCACAAGCTATAGTTATTTCATAGAATGGTTTCTGGGGGATGAGGTAGGTGTTTTCACTACTATAGCCTCTTTGAACTTCTAATATTTATGTTTTCTGGGTGCCTGGGTTCACTGTGTCATTACCACCAGGGAAGACTGACTGCTTTGTATGTCAAAATTAAATAGGGCCAAGACCACAGCTTCAAATACTGCACCCTGGACAATTCAGGAGTTGTTATTCCATGCTGGCGGCATCTCAGCTCTGACTTTGGCCCAGTGTCAGTGACATTATACCATAGGATTCTGTATCTTCATCCACCTAAGAATGGATTTCCATTCAGTTTTCATAATGTGTAAGAAATTAGGATTGACATGCCATTTTACTAGACAGTATGTCTGATCCTTGAAAATGAGATTCTGTTCAATCTTCATCCCTAAGACCATTTACCAAGATGGGAAAAACATCACTTGGCAGAATTGCCTAAAATACTGAGTGGTTTGCCATCTGGGACTCTTATGGTAAGCAGTTCTGTAGAGGTCCCAGTAAGTGGACCTATGTTAAAAGCAGCATGTCTTATTTCATTCCAGGTGAAATGCTACCCCAAATCAGAATTGTCATGGTAATGCAAACACTACTTTACTTTGGATTCAATGGAAGTTTGCTTCCTCTAGGACACCCCAACTGCTCATTCTGCCCATGGTCTGGTTATCCTGGTGAAAAGTGCAGTTTCTTGATGTAATTGGTATACTAGAATTCTTGACCTCATAGAGACAAAAAAGTTTAGCAGGGATGCAAAACCATATTCACACAACAGTCTAACTTTTGGGGCTTGGGAAAGGGGGAGAGTTGATGAGCTCCATTCCTGACTTCCTAGCAGAAAACATAGATATCTCAAATTCACACAGCCCCATTCATTGTCCCAAGGTGCTTTCTCTGCTCTCCACAGGCAGCCATAACTCATTTATGGAACACTACATGTTCTGCTAATTTGGGCACAAGCTCATCCAAGTGGGAGCATACATTTCTTCCCTTCAATACTTGCCTTTGCTTTTATTTTTTCATTTTAAGATAATCATATTTTCCGTTTCTATTTGTTCTCTCCAAAACTTCCCAAATACCCTGATTCTTCTATCCACTATAACAAAAGTTGACATGAATGACATCCTAAACCGGAGTTGGAAATTCCTAACAATAGATAGGCAAAATGAAACAGCAAAAGACCACAGTCCTAAATAAAGATCTACAGAAAGAAAGAAATGTTGGACTGGAAGAAATAGCCTTCCCTAGGTAAGGAAAATACTAATTACTCAGTATCATTTTTGAGAATAAACTATTATTAGAGTAAAGCCCCCTCCTTTGATCTTAACACAGCACTTGTATTCATTTCATTATTCATTCATTTCTTCTTTTCTCATTATTTCTATTATCCTAAAGTTAACTCTATAGAGGAGAATATTCACCATTAACTAAATAAGTAAAACCTTCCTAGTTACCTGTCCTTCTTGACACTCACTCTGTTTTCTATCCTACATAGATGACTATCAACTTCCCATCATTTAACCTTTGTTCTTTTCTAATTCATGTTCCTTTCTCCCTCTTTTAAGTTTCTTTTTGCTTCTTCCTTTCTTCATTGATTTTTTTCCTCTTTGCTTTCTTTGTTTTTATTTGTTTTAAATGTCCTCTCTTAGGATAGCTGTATCATGAACCAATTACGTGTCAGATAATGTTTAGGCAAAAAACCTGAACTATTTCAAGGTTTTGTGAGCACTGTGCCTTGGTCTGTAGATTGGGCATTTGCCACAGCTAGCTTTAGTAAGCAGACATTTAAGACTTCTTTCATGGTGAAAATGAGGAGAAGCAGAGATCTCTATGAAGGTACACAATGAAGCTTAAATACAGTGATTCAGAAGAGTTTCTTGTGTCCACTTACACTGCTTATGTGGCTTATCTAGGAAAACTGCCTCTTGGGCTAGCTGACCCATTTTTAATCTGGGGTCACTTCACGACACATTGGTCAAGATTCCAAGGAGAAATGAAGTGATCACAGTTGAGAAAGCCTTCCAGGCGTCTTTTTTCCACCTTGGTATGTCATGCTTGCCTCCTTGGCAAGCTACTTTCTATTTGCAGGTAGAAGAACGAGTAGCATGGGACCTAATAGTAATCAGCTAAAGGTTTATGGAAATCACTTGAAATCCCTTGACAGTTAAACATGGGGCCATGAACAGCTGAGGGTACTATACCATGTACACACCAGCATTTTGCAATTTCACTCTGGGATGTCTTCTCTGTCTTTGGTTCCAGTGTCAATGATTTATTCTTCAGACTTCTTCAGGCTCATCCAGCTAATAATGGAATTCAAGTTACCTTTTCAAAAGTGTTCTCTCATTGAGGTGGAGCCATTTTACCAGACAATGTCTATAATCCTTGGAAATGAGAATCCTGCACAATCTTCAACCCTAAGTCCATTCCACTTACTCAACATGTGGATAATATCATTTTCCAGCATTGCCTGAAAAAAGTGAGTGGGTTGCCACATAGGAGTCTTTGAATAGGCAGAAAATAGGGAAAATTGTCTCCTCAGAGGGCACATTAAATTGACCTAGGTTAAAAGCATATGATATTGCAGATGAAATACTGCCCTGAATCACAATTGTCTTGGTGATACACACACTGCTTTCTTTCCTTTGGGTTTCTCTTCAGGCCTTGCAATGAGGGTGGTCTGCTTCCTTCAGAACATGGCACTGGTCCATTATAGCCTTTGGAATTTGAAGTATTGTGACTCTGGTGACAAGTGCAATCTCCTGTGGCATGCAGAAGTTCTAGATTTCTTGTTCTAGCAGAGATTAAAAACACAGTTCTAGGTGCCCATTATGGCCATATTTAGCAAGGATGCCTAACAGTAGTCACCCAGGAGTGCATATGGGGCTTGGCAAAGAGGAAACTTACTAGACACTTTCTTGTTTTCCTAGCAGAAAAAATGAGAGATCCAAATTTAACACAACACCAATCACTATCCCAAGCATCCTTCTCTGTTCTCTATACACACTCATAGTACATTTCTTGGCATATACCCCACTATCTACATAATACAACATTCCTAATCATCTGTCCTACTTTCAACTCATCCACTCATCCTCAATTCTTCTTTTCTACAACCATGCCTCCTTATCATATCTTATTTTTACCTTTATTATTTTATTATTATCTTCATATTTTATATATTTTTTATTTTTATTACTTATATTTATATTTTATATATTCATTTATTTTATACATTTATTTATTTAATAAATAAATATTATTGATACGTTTATATTTTATATATTTTTACTATTTTATTATTTTATCTTTATTATTCATTCCTAATTAGATTTACTTCTTCATCTATCATTTTGTTTTATTCTTCTCTTCTTATTTTTCTTTTTCATTTTAAATGTCTTCCATTAGAAGAGCTGTATGGTTACTTTTAGTCCATCTACCTGTCAGACAATATTTTTGAAAGAAAAACTTCAAATCCATTGTTATTATAAGGAGTTGGGAGTACTGTAGCTTGATTTAAAGACTAGGAATCTTTTACAACTAAAAGATTTGTATCATCAAAAAGCTGAATGTTGTGTGATTATTCATGGTGAAAATTATAGAACCGGAAACCTTCATATAGGGATCAAAGGATATTACAAATCAATGAAATAGAAAGAGTTTGCTTTTTTCTGGTTTCATTGCTTGTGTGGCTTATGTAGAAAACATGACTCTTGGAATAGTTGAATCACTTTAAATCTGGTGTTACTTAACTTCACCTAGGTCAAGTTCCCCAGGATGAATACTAGGTTCCAGGTTGAGAAATGCTTTGATCTATAATGTTTTGGTGTCATGTGTTCATTCTTTTTGGCAAGTTGCTCCCTGATTACAGTAGAAGAATGGGTATCATAGGACTTTATTGTAATTCATGGAAGTGCCTGGGGCTCAAAAAACTGGAAAATTAGCCTAGGATCACTCATACTGTGTTCTTCCCTGATTGGAATGCAAGCCTTGGATTGTTCAGAGGTCAGGGAGAATATTTTGTCTGTTGTAGATGAAATTCAGCTCCTCTCCTTCTTGCCACCTTAAAGCTTAAAAAAGAAAGATTGTTCTATGGTGGAATCTCCAGGCAATCACAATTCTGAAGAGGAGCCCATGTTGACACTGGTTGTACAATGTTCAGAAGCATGTATTCTCATTAGTATAATTGCCCATCCTTGTGACTGAGCATATAAAATCATTGGCTAATTGTAATCATTGGTAGGGGATAGATGTTATAATTCCCATGAAGTAGTGAGTAAGCTTACATACTGTGTCCTTTTCCTAGAAAGGAAGCCAAGCCTCAAAATGTACAGAAAACCTGGTAAATGGTGTCAGGTATGTAATTTATTAGGATAGCACATTTATTACTTGTCCCCTCCTTTTTTAAAAAAAAGGAACAATGATCGATCTTTGGTGTGTGCCCCATGCAATCACAACCATCAACAGAAGCTCAGAATGATACAGATTATAATGAATGGATCAGACAGCTAAGTGTTTTTATAGTTGGAACAATGGTCTATTCTTGTGTCTAGCATATTGATTGAAATAGACTGACAACTCTGTGAACAGCAGCTTATCAGTCAATTGAATTACACAGCCTGCTCCTGGTGAGAATTCATAGCAGGCCAAAATGCATACAATTCAGTGTTCAGCAGTACAATAGATCCTGGATTCTGGTTGTACAGGAGAGGGCGGTGGTGGGCAGAATTTCTAGAAGGAACTAAGAGTGTTGTCTTTTTCTCTGGTCATTCCCAAAGATATCAATAGTAAGGAGGCAGCTTTTGCAGTTTATTCCTTAGATTGTTGAAGACTTTGTGTTTGCATATGAAAATCTTGTCAGCATGTATGCCATCTTAGGTATCTTGGTACCTGTGTGTGTGTGTGTGTGTGTGTGTGTGTGTGTGTGTGTGTGTCTCAGTGTTGGTGTGTTTGTTCAGGAAGAGATATTTGTAACCCTATTTCCTCAACTGCTTTGCATCTTTCCACTGGGTTTTGGTTCTGCTATTCAAAAGAGCATGTTAAAGAAACATGTGTCCTTTTAAGTGGGAAGTATCTGAAGGCAGAACACAGATTGGTGTTCATCTCCAGTCTAATGATATGCAATCACGAATATCTGAAATATGTCTATGAATCTGTGAATCTACTAGACTGGCAATGAAATACCATCATTCACTTGAGTGCTTTACAGAGCCCATTTTTATCTAAATTGTTGGTAAGAGAAGTAAAAAGAGTTAGAACTCAAAGATAGACTTGTGATTTTTGAAAAAGTTAATAAGTTTATAGTGAAGTGTCATGAGGAAGTGGGGACTGTGTGATACTAAAAAGTTTATTATCTTGTTACTGTGTATGAGATCACAATGATTTCCTCATGACACCAATGAGATTCTCATTATCCCCTGTCAAACAGCCAGCAGGAATGTATAACCTTAGATGCTGTTGCTCTTGGTTTTGTTTTTGTTTTGTTTAACTCTACATCAGTATCTGCTACAACCTCTCATTTCAGCATATGTTGGTTTAAATAAAGCCATTGCTCAAGTCTTGAAAGCTTGATTTCACATCTGCCATTAGAAGTAAAGGTAGTAATGCCAGCTGGCACAGGTTACAGTTGTGTATAAGTTGATCAAAGAATTTTGGTGGAGAAATTCTTGTTTCCTATGAATTGTCACTATGGAATGGAAACCTTGGTCTTCAGAAGTATCCACAATGGGTAAGTTCTCCACTGGGTATGTCTTCACCAGATTTTGAACTCATTTCTTAAACTAGGCCTTTTGGATGAGGTAGGTGCTTTTCTCTAATGTGGCACCTTCTCAGCATTTTTGTTTGTTTATTGTATTCTTCTTTCATGCAATAATACATCATGACATCAGTTTTTTTTCCTTCTACCTATCCATGTCCTCTCCCCTCACAGTTGTGCTGGTCTTCTATTTCCCATTAGAAAAGAACAGGTCTCACAAGGATATCAACAGAATACAGTATAAAAATATGCAATAAGACTAGGCACAAACACTGAAATCAAGGTTGGATGTGTAAAACAAGTGGAGGTAAAATATCTCAAAAGCAGGTAAAAGAATCAGAGACACCCTAACACCGCAATTAAATTGTGACTGTCTTTGAGATCACAATGGTATCGTGACGACCCCAGAAAAATTCTCATGATTTCTTGTCAAGCAGCCAACAGGCAGGGAGCAATTGAGATGCTGTAGGTTTGTCGTTTTGTTGTTGTTGTTTTCTTTGTATATTTTATACTCAAGTATATTTTATATTCCTCCATAGTTGTGGAGTTTATTTTTAGTTATGTTTACAATAATTTTGTGCAATGTTGGGTGAGGGGCAGCCTAGGTCTTGGTGTCTTGTAATGTCTGCAAGTGTTGGATTTATGTGGGGGATGTTTGTTTGGTCATACTCTGCATGTACAATCAATAGAACACTTGAGGAATTCTATATCAGTAAAAACACCTGAGCAGTGACAGTCAGGTTTCCTCTGTTCAGCATGGTGCTTGCCATGACAGTGGTTCCCTCAGCTAAAGTCTGGCAGGGATTTCATCAATCATTATGCCACTTTGTTGTTCTAGGTGAGCTCACATATCAACATACCACTACACTCTATATTTCACCATATGTTGGTTCTTATGTCCTTGGGAATTGAACATCTTGACCCATTGTTGATCACTGCAGTCTTCTGTGACATCAACAATGTAAATATGTGATACAATTTTGATGATGTGACACTGACAACCTAGGCCTGCGTCATTACAATTAGAAGAAAAATGTGATTGAATGAAGGATAGAGCGTCTTAATGTGGGCAACATGACATCATCATCAATGTAAAATATATGTCATCAAAATTAGAAAAAACTGGCATAATAATTGTGATGGAGTGAGGGCAAAAAATGTAAATACACATCCCAATTTATAGATGACATCATAATTGGGAGAAGTTTACATAATATTTGGGATGGTATGACACTGTCAATGCAAGAATATGATATCAAAATTTGAAGACAATGATTTGAGAATTGGAAGAATATGATATCATAATTTGGGTTATATGACATCACCAGTGCTAAAAAATGACATCTTATTGGGAAGAAACTGACAGCATAGCAACAATGTGACATCATCCACGTGAGCATGTGATAACATAATGAAAAGAAACTGACATCATAAATAGAGGGATGTGTTAACATCAATTTAAGAATATGCGATACTCATTGTATGAAATGGACACCATAATCGTGATGACATGAGGTCGATGATGTAAATATATGTCACCATAATAAAAAATACAAGAAAGCATGATTGGACAGAATAGACAATATAATTTGGATGATGTGACAAACTTATTGCCAGAAAAGGTCATCATTATTGGAACAAATTATCTGATCATTGTAAGACTGATATCATAATGTGGATTTTAGGACATCATGAATGTAAACATTTGTCATCACAATTGTAAGAAAATGACATCACAACTGTGATGGGACTTCAACATTATAAAGAAAGGAAATCAAAATAAGGGAAATATTTCTGCAAAAATGGAAGGAAATTACACCATCAACCATCACCTTGAGGATGTGACATGTTTTCATAACTGGAAGGAAATGATGTGATAATTGCAAAGAAATGACTTCTTAATGTGGATTCTGTGACATCAGCATTGTAATAAGAAGGGTATGGCATTATATGCAGAAGAAACTGCCATCGTCATCCTAATGGTGTCAGATCAACATTGTAAGTATATGCTATCATAATCACAACTGCTGAGGTCCAGCCTTGGTGAGGGCAGAGCTTAAAGGGGATGGATGAAAGAGTGGTGAGGGAAGAATTAGATGCAGGACACCATTCAGTTTTGTTTTATAAGAGACTGACAGAGAGGAAGCACATCTCGGTATGGCTTGACATATTCTGACAATTTGTGACTGTCAAAGGCTTTATTTTTACACAAAATCATTTAAGACATTGATGATAGATTACATACCCTCAGGAAGTCATTTTTGTAAAGTCTTCCCTGATTATATAAGTATATGAAAATCAACAAATCAGGCAAATAGCAAAATTGGCAAAACTAAAAGCTAACATTATGATAAAATCAGTTTTCTTTAACTCAACATCTTCCTCCTTAAAATTGGTGTCATAAAACCTTTTGGTTAAAGAAATCCTAGAGAGGATGATGCTATTTGAGTTTGACTCTGTTTAAGTTGAACATAGACTTAATGGATTATAATGCCTGTTACATCAAACATATCTTTTTAACAACAGTCACTTTTGACCCTTGTTAAATTCTTCTTTCCTTTCTCTGTTCTGTTTAACATAAGACCACCATCCTTTTCTTTGATTCTAAAAAGCAAAAGCAGTCTGCTGTTTGTCTTTCCATGCTATCAGAAAAGTCCTGAAAGTTCTGATTTGACATGTTTGCTCAGGAGAACAGGCAATTCATTGAACTAAAATGTCCTTTTCTGTGACTCTGTCATGAACTCTTGTTTCAATACAATCCCTATCTTTATTGCAGTCCTGTAAATGTTAAAAGGATATTAGGATTCCTAGAACTGTTTAATTTCAGGAACATACCAAGCTTATCATTAAGTACATGATCTCTCTCCCTGCCTATATTTATTCTTTATTTCTGAAGCTGGACCTGAAAACCTGATGATCCAGCTTCAGCTCATCAGCTTCTAGAATTTCTCTAGTTTGTTTCTTCTTTAATAATTCTTCTTCCACCTCCTGTCTTATGCTTACTAATTTCATTTATTTATAATCTAAATGTATGTCTCAGTCCTACACTCTAAGGAAGACTCAAATTTCTGCATATTTGTATTTCCCAAGGTACTGCCATTAGTTTCATTTTTATTAACACCAGCATTTGTTACATCATTCCAACTCTATCTTTTGGTGAGTGGCCTTTGACAGTAAAGCATATACGTGGAAGGTGTTAGTGAACTTCTGTCAAGGGCAGTGAAGGGTCAATCAAGGTCATCCTAGCACTGGAACTTTGTGAAACTGAGCCCTCACTACACTTGGCATCACCACAGAAGGATACAACAGCGTAAATGAATGGAACTGACATCATGAGTTTGTTCCTGTGATACAATCAATGTCTGGATTTGTCATCATGATTGGAATGAAATCACCTGATGATTGGAAGTATATGACATCATAATGTGTATTATGTGACATCATTATTAATGTAAATATATGCCATTATAATTAGAAGAAATGACATCATAATTGTGATGATGTGACATCATCAATGTAAATAAATGATATCCTAGTAAGAAGGTTATCACAGCATGAATGGACGGAACTGACATCATGATAGGGGTGATGTGTAACCATAAACCTGAAGAAGTGACATCATAATTGAAAGGAAATATGAAAATTGGAAGGATGTGACTTAATTTGGGTTATGTACCATCTGCAATGTTCATCATAATCAGAAGAAACTGACATCATAAATGATACTGTGACATAAACAATGTAAATACATGACATCATATTTGAAAATAACTAATCTCGAAATCAGGTTCATGGGAGATTATCAGTGTCAATAAATGACATCACAATTTGAAGAAACTAACATCTGATGATATGTTAATAATGAAAATATATGATATCATAAGCACATGACAAAATAATTGGATGAAACTGACATCATAATTGAAATGGCATAACAGCATCAATATAAGTAATAAAACAATTGCAAGAAAAATACATGATCATAAGGATTTCACATCATATTGAATTATGTGGCATGAATGTAAATATATGACATCACAAGAAAGACATGCTATATTTGTAAGGTATTGACATTATGATTAAGATGATTTGATATTATCAGTGTAAATACACATCATTATAATTCAAAGAGGCACACATAATTGTGATGATGTGACATCAAAATTGTAAATATATGACATATATATTAAGGATATGGAATGAACTGACATCATAATTGAGATGAATTGCCACAATCAATGTAAGGATGTGAGACCATAATCGGGATAATATGACACTATTAAATTATGTATGTGATATCCTAGTTAGAAAGAAAAAATGTGATAATTGGAGAGACATGCCAACATAATTAGTATTATATGACACCATCATAATATGACGTGCAATAAATAACATAAATACATGACAAAATAATAAGAATAATATGCCATATTTGGAAGGAACTGACAGCTCAGTTGGGATGTTATACCACCATATCAATGTAAGAATGTGACATCAAAATTGGAAACAAGTCACCTGATAATTGGAGGGACATGGCATCATAATGTGGATTATGTAACATCATCAGAGTAAAATATCTCATCATAAATGAAAGGAACTGACATAATTGCAAATTTGTAATATCAACAAGGTAAATATAAAATAATAATAAACAGGGTATCACAGGATATTTGCAAGGAACTTATACCATAATTGATATGATATTCCACCATCAATGTGACATAATAATAAAAAGTGACAAAAATACGGCATAAAAAACCTATATGTCTGAACATAAGAATGTCATTGAATTTTGAAGGTACTGACATAATTGGAAATATGTGGAATTATCAATGTCAATATATGACCTCATCATTTGAGGAAACTGTCATCACAATCATGATGATTTGACATCAACTACATAACTATATGTCATGAAAAAATTAAGGAATGGCATATTAGGAAGGACTGACATCATAATTATGATGCTGTAACATCAATGGTATAAATAGATGACACCAAAATAGGAAAGTGAAAGCATAATTGGAAGAAGTGAACATCATAATCATGATATTCCTTCAACAGTATAAATATATGACCTCAGATAATGAAGAATGTGAAAGCATAATCAGCATATGACATTAACAATGTAAATTTATGACATCATAGTAAGAATGAGAGAACTTTCATCATAATTCTGATGACATGACATTATCAAAGTTGATCTTAGACATCACAATTAGAAGAACATGACATGATAATTGGAGGATAGGACAACATAATGTGGATTATGTTACATCGTCAATGACATTAAAAGATATCACGATTGGTAGAAACTGACAACAATTTTGACATGAATGTTGTAAATATATGACATCATAATTGGAAGATATTGACATCATAATTGGGATGATGTGACAACAGCCATGTAAATATAAGTCCATAATATGAGCTGTATGACAAAATTATAAGGAAAAAACATAATTGTAATGACAAGCAACAGTGTATATGTATTATATAATATGAATGATTTGACAGCAAAATTGGGAAGAACTTAAATCATAATTTGAATGATGTGACACCATCAATATGACATGGTGACATCACAATTGGAAGGAAATGATGTGATTTTGTAAGGATAAAGCATCTTCATATGGATTATAATAGTATAATTATTGTACATATGTCACCATAATTGGATGAAACTGACATCATAATCATGATATGACATCAACCATGTAAATATAGGACACCTTATTAGAAGAAAGCACATCACAGTCAATATGATGTTATGCAAACAATATAAATATATGGTATTATAATAAGAAATGACAGCATTTATGAAACTGCTGTCAACATAATTATGTGACAACATCAATGCAAGTATGTGACTTCTCAATTGTTAGGAAATGATGTGATAATTGGAGGATATGAAATGATAATTGGAATTATGTATCATTGGCAGTGTAACTATATGACACCGTAATTGGGAGAACCTGACACCATAATAGTGATAAGGTTACATCAACAATGTAAATATATGACATCCCAATAAGGATGTGACATCAAATTTGGAAGGAATTTACATCAAACTGGCATGATGTGACACCTTCAATATCAATATATGGCAACATAATCGGAATAAACTAATACCATAATTAAGATGATGTGATGTCAACAATGTAAATATATGACATCATAATAAAGTATATGACAACGTAAATGGAAAGAACTGCCATCATTATTGAGATGTGACACTATCATTGTTAAGGATGTTCGACCACAAGTGGAAAAAATATGATGTGATAATTGGCAGAATAATATGGATCATGTACCATCATCACTGTCAATATGTGACACCATAATTGAAAGACACCAACATCTTAATTGCAATGATATCATCAATGTAAACATATGAAATAATAAAAGAAGGGTATGGCAGCATAATTGGAAGGAACTGATTTCATAATTGGGAGGATGTGACATTATTAATGTAAGTGTGTTATATCACAATTGGAAGGAAATGATGTGCTATTTAGAAAGATGTGACAACATAATTTGGGTTATGTGACAACATCTATGTCAGTATGTAATATAATGTGAAGAAACTACCATCATAATTGTGACATCAACAGTGAAAATATATAATAACATAATGAACAGAAAGTTACATGCATGAGGCGATGTGATAAAATCATATCAATGAAAATATAGGCCATAGTAAAGGGCAGAAAATGTATGACATAATAACATGAAGTATGTATCAGCATAATTTGAAATAGCAGGCATCATAATTGTGACAATGTAATCCATCAACCCAAATATCCGACAAAACTGAAAGGAAAGGATGTGCTTATTGGAAGGATATGACATTATAATCAGGATTATGGGGCAAAATAGTGTAAATAAATGACAGCATAATTTATGGAAAACAACCACATAATCATGATGATGTGACAGCGAGGTAAATAAGTGACATCATATTATGACAGGTTACTTGAATATTGGAAGGACATTACAGCATAGTTGAGATAATGTGATATCATCAATGTATATATAGAACAGCAAAATTAAAAAAAACTGACATGATAATTGTTTTGATGTGATATCAACAATGTAAATATATGACATCATAACAAAAAGTATATGACAGGATATTTGGAAGGACATCTTAATCATGAAGATGTGATACCTTCAACATAATTTGTGACCACACAAGTAAAAGGGAGCTTAGGAAGCAAGTGACATATCACAATAGGAAGCATGTGACACCATAATTGGGATTATGTGTCACCATCAATAGAAGTGGAACAAAGTAACACCAAAACGTGGTGGATGTGAAACCAATAATAAAAGTATATGACATCATAATTGGATTGAAATGACAACATAATTGGAAGTGCATGAAATCATAATTTCTATGATGTGACATCAAAATATCAATATGATATCAAAGTGTGAAAAAAATTACATCATTATTATGATGATGTAACAACCACAATGTAATGTGTAAATGTATGAGATCATCAAAACAAGGATGTGACATTAGTTTTGGTTGACCAATTATAAGGATGTGATGCTATAATTGCCAGGAACAGATGTCATAGTTGATATTAAGTAAAAATATCAATGTAAAATATGATATCCTAATCATAATAAACTGATATTATAAATAAGTTGATGTGACACCATCAATGCCAATGTATGACATCATAGCTGGAAGGAACAGACATCCCTTGGAAGTGTATGTGTCAAATGATAGCCTAGGAGAGCCTTCTTGTCAGGAATCCTTTACCTAAATGCTTGGATGTGGCCATGGTCACTCAGTGTCAGGACAACCAGGTCTGTCGTGGCAGCTTTAGTGATCACCTTGGTGTGTGGAGTAGAGTAGACTGCAGCAGGATTTCTGGGCAGGTCCAAATCAGAATGTCCTTGCTTGGTCACAAAGGGACAGATTCCAGTCCCTGTCCCAAAAGTCTATATTTTGTTTCTGAGTCCTCTCTGCTGTGTTACAGATTGTCATGTGTTTCTGGAGCATTCCTTTGGAATGAGGAAGCATTTTCTAAACCTCCCAGCACACAGAATGGAGAAAAGTGTCTCATTGCAGTGTCATTGAAGACCCCATGGTCTATGCTTCACAAGTCCTGAGCCTAACAAGCATCCCTAACCCTTTCACTATTCTAACCTCCAGCTTGAACCCCTTCACCCACCTACAAGCTACACCCACACAAACTGTCTGATATACTCAGTAGCTGATTGCCCCTAGAGAGCCATCCCAGATACATAAAGATGTCGAACATTTCTTTGACTGTTTCTCAGCCATTTGAGATTCCTCTTTTGTGAATTCTTTGTTTAGATATGCATCGCATTTTTAATTGGGTTATTTGTTTTGTTGACCTGTAGATTCTTTCATTTTTTATTTTGTATGTTAACTCTCTATTGGAACTGGAGTTGGCCAATATCTTCCCATTCTGTAGGTTTCTGTTTTGCCCTGTTGACAATGTCATTTTCCTTACAGAAGCTTTTCAGTTTCACGAGGTCCTCTTATTAATCTTTGATCTTTGTTCCTGACCTTTCAGTGTTCTATTAAAAAAGTTGCCTTCTGTGCCACCGCTCTCAATGCTTGTACCTACTATCTCGTCAATCGGATTCAGTATATCTGGTTGTATATTGAGAACTTAGATCCATTTGGACTTGAGGTTTTTACTCAATAATAGATATGGATCTATTTGCATTCTTCTATCTGAGACATCCAATTAGACAAACACCATTTGTTAAAGCTGCTTCCTATTTGTCATTGTATTTTTCTAGCTTCTTTATAAATGATCAGGTATCCATAGGTGTGTGGATATATATCTGTATCCTTTATTCCGTTCCATTGGTCATCATGTCTGTTTTTGTGCCAGTACCATGAAGTTTTTATTACTATGGCTCTGTAGTACAGATTAAGATCAAGGATCTTGATACCTCTAGAAGTTCTTTTATTTTTCAGGATTTTTTTAGGTATCCAAAGTTTTTTATTTCTAATTATGAAGTAGTGTATTGCCCTTTTAATGTCACTAAAGAAGTATATTGGGATTTTGATAGGGATTGCATTGAGTCCTTAGATTATTTTTAGTACAGTGGCCATTTTTACTATGTTAATCTTACCAACTAAGGAGCATGCGATTTCTTTCCGTCTTTTGAGATCTTCATATTCCCTCTTCAAGGACATAAAGATTTTGTCATTCAAATCTTTCACTTGCTAGGTTAGAGTTGCCAAAGATACCTTATGTCATTTATCTATTGTGAAGAGTATTATTTCTCTTAATTCTTTCTCTCTCTATTTGTCATTTGTATATAGGAGGGCTACAGATTTTTTTTTAGTTTATCTTGTAGCCAGCCATTTCACTGAAATTGTTTACCAGCTATAGGAGTTCTCTAATCCAGTTTTTGAGGTCATTTATATATAATATCTCATCTGCATATAAGGATACTTTGACTGTTTCCTTGTGAATTCATATCCCCTTAATCTCCTTCTCTTGTCTCATTGTTCTTGCTTGTACTTTAAGTAGTGTATTCAATATTTATAAATGGAGGGAACAGCCCGATCTTCCTTCTGATTTTAGTGAAATTGCTTTGAATTTTCCTCTATTTAACTTGATGTTGTCAGTAGGATTGCTGTTACTTACCTTTATTATGTTTCGGTATGGGCTTTTTATCCTCAATCTCTCCATAAGGTTTATTTTGAAGGGTTGTTTGATATTATCAAAAGCTTTTGCACATTGTAATGAGATGATCATGCAGATTTTTTTTCTATTAATTTGTTTATGCAGTGGATTACATTGACTTGTCTTCTTATATTGAATGATCCCTTCTTCTCTGGGATCAAGGCTATTCAATCATGGTGAATAATCTTTTTAATGTGTTCTTGGATGTGTTTTGTGATTATTTTTTTGAGTTCATCTGTAACTATGTTGAAGAATGAAATAGGCATATAATTCTATTGCTTTTTGAATCTTTGTGATGTTTGGGTATTAGCATGCCTCCAAAATATCCTATAACAACTTTTATTTCTACATTTTTGCATTGGTGAATTTCTGCATTACTACTTTGGTGATGATGTTTCCAATAAAACTATGACACAAGTACTGGATGCTAAATTGTACCTCTCACTAGTACCCAAGGGAAGGTTCACTGGTAACATAGGCTGTAGTCTGTGGATATCTTCTAATGCAAGGTTTTCAACTTTGTATAGAAAGCTGATGGCCTCTGGGGTATCGAAAACAAGATGAGTTTGACAGTGTGGACTAGTATTCATAAGCTATAGTTATTTCATAGAATGTTTTCTGGGTGATGAGGTAGGTGTTTTCACTACTATAGCCTCTTTGAACTTTTAATATTTATATTTTCGGGGAGCCTGGGTTCACTGTGTCATTATCACCAGGGAAGACTGACTGCTTTGTATGTCAAAATTAAATAGGGCCAAACCACAGCTTTGAGTACTGCACGCTGTACAGTTCCGGAATTGTTATTCCACGCTGGGGGCATCTCAGCTCTGACTTTGACCCAGTGTCAATGAAATTATACCTCAGGATTCTGTATCTTCATCCACCTAAGAATGGATTTCCATTCAGTTTTCATGCTGTGTAAGAAATTAGGATTGACATACCATTTTACTAGACAGTATATCTGATCCTTGAAAATGAGATTCTGTTCAATATTCTTCCCAAGACCATTTACCAAGATTGGAAAAACATCACTTGGCAGAATTGCCTAAAATAGTGAGTGGTTTGCCAACTGGGACTCTTATGGTAAGCAGTTCTGCATAGATCCCAGTAAGTGGACCTATGTTATAAGCAGCATGTCTTATGACATTCCAGGTGAAATGCTACCCCAAATCAGAATTGTCATGGTAATGCAAACACTACTTTACTTTGGATCCAAGGGAAGTTTTCTTCCTCCAGGACACCCCAACTGCTTATTCTGCCCAAGGTCTGGTTACCCTGGTGAAAAGTGCAGTTTCTTGAGGTAAGTGGTGTTCTAGAATTCTTGACCTCATAGAGACAAAAAGCTTAGCAGTTATGCAAAACAATATTCACACAACAGTCTAACTTTTGTGGCTTGGGAAAGGGGGATAGTTGATGGGCTCCATTTCTGACTTCCTAGCAGAAAACATAGATATCTCAAATTCACACAGCACCATTCAATGTCCCAAGGTGCTTTCTCTGCTCTCCACAGGTACCCATAACTCATTTATGGAACACTACATGGTCTGCTAATTTCGGCCCAAGCTCATGCATGTAGGAACATACAGTTCTTCCCTTCAATGTTTATTTTTGCTTTTATTTTTTGATTTTAAGATAATCATATTTTCAACTTCTATTTGTTCCCTCCAAAACTTCCCACGTACCCTCATTCTTCTATCCACTCTAACAAAAGTTGACATGAATGACAGCCTAAACCGAAGTTAGAAAATCCTAACAATAGATAGGCAAAATGAAACAGCAGAAGACCACAGTCCTAAACAAAGATCTACAGAAAGGTAGAAATTTTGGAGTGGAAGAAATAGCCTTCCCTAGGTACGAGAAATAGTAATTACTCAATATCATTTTTGAGAATATACTATTATTAGAGTAAACCACCCTTTTTGATCTTAACAAAACACTTGTATTCACTTCATTTCTCATTCATTTCTTTTTTTCTCATTATTTCTTTTCACCTAAAGTTAACTCTATAGAGAAGAATGTCCATCACTAACTACATAAATAAAACCTTCCCAATTACCTGTCCTTGCCATTCACCCTGTTTTCTTTCCTACATAGATGACTATCTACTTCCCATCATTTATCCTTTGTTCTTTTCTTATTCATGTTCCTTTCTGCCTCTGTATAGTTTCTTTTTGCTTCTTTCTTTCTTCATTGCTTTTTTCCTCTTTGCTATCTTTGTTTTTATTTGTTTTAAATGTCCTCTCTTATGATAGCTGTATCATGGCCCACTTAAGTGTCAGATAATGTTTAGGCAACAAACCAGAACTAATACAAGGTTGTGTGAGCACTGTGCCTTGGTCTGTAGATTGGGCATTTGTCACAGCTAGCTTTAGTAAGCAGACATTTAAGACTTTCTTCATGGTGAAAATGAAGAGAAGCAGAGATCTCTATGAAGGTATACAATGGAGGTTAAATTTAGTGAATCAGAAGAGTTTCCTGTGTCCACTTACACTGCTTATGTGGTTTATCTAGGAAAAATGTTTCTTGGGCTAGCTGACCCACTTTTAATCTGGGGTCACTTCACTCCACATTGGTCTAGATTCCCAGGAGGAATGAAGTGATCACAGTTGAGAAAGCCTTCCAGGCATCTTTTTTCCACCTTGGTATTTCATGCTTGCCTCCTTGGCAAGCTACTTTCTATTTGCAGGTAGAAGAACGAGTAGCATGGGACCTAATATTAATCAGTTAAAGGTGTATGGAAATCCCTTGAAATCCCTTGCCAGTTAAACATGGGGCCATGATGACAGCTGAGGGTCCTATACCATGTAGAAATCAGGATTTTGCAATTTCATTCTGGGATGTCTTCTTTGTCTTTGGTTCCAGTGAATGTTGTTTGATTATTCTTTGAGAAAATTATAGAACCGGAAACCTTCATATAGGGATCAAAGGATATTATAAATCAATGAAGGAGAAAGAGTTTGCTTTTTTCAGATTTCATTGCTGTGTGTCTTATATAGAAAATATGACTCCTGGAATAGTTGAATCAGTTTAAATCTGGTGTTACTTAACCGCACTAGGTCAAGTTCCCCAGAATGAATACTAGGATCCAGGTTGAGAAATGCTTTGAGCTATCATATTTTCATGTCATGTGTTCATTCTTTTTGGCAAGTTACTCCCTGAGTACAGTAGAAGAATGGGTATCATAGGACTTTATTGTAATCCATGGTAGGGCCTGCGACTCAAAAAACTCACAAATTTGCCTAAGATCACACATAATGTGTTCTTCCCCTGATTATAATGCAAGCCTTGGATTGTTCAGAATTCAGGGAGTATATTCTGTCTGTTGTAGATGAAGTTCAGCTCCTCTGCTTCTTGCCACCTTAAAGCTTATATAAGAAAGATTGTTCTATGGTGGAATCCCCATGAAATCACAACCCTGAAGAGGATCCCACTGGTTGACACTGGTTGTACGATCTTCAGAATCAGGTATTCTCATTAGTATAATTGCCCATCCTTGTGACTGAGTATATAAAATCATTGGCTAATTCTAATCATTGGTAGGGGATAGATGTTATAATTCCCATGAAGTAGTGAGTAAACATACATACTGTGTACTCTCCCTAGAAAGGAAGTCAAGCCTCAAAATGTTCAGAAAACCTGGTACATGGTGTCATGTATGTAATTTATTAGGATACCAGACTTATTACTTGTCTCTTCCTTTTTTAAAAAAAAAATTACCAATGATCGATCTTTGGTGTGTGCCCCATGCAATCACAACCATCAACAGAAGCTCAGAATGATACAGGTGATAATGAATGGGATCAGAGAGATAAGTATTATTTATAGACAGTACAATGGTCTATTCTCGTGTCTAGCATATTGACCGAAGTAGACTGGCATCTGTGTGAACAGCAGCTTATCAGTCAATTGAATTACATGGCCTACTCCTGGTGAGAATTCATAGCAGGCAAAAATGCATACAATTCAGCGGTCAGCAGTAAAATAGGTCCTGGATTCTGGTTGTACAAAAGAGGATGGTGGTGGGAAGAATGTCTAGAAGGAACCAAGTATGTTGTCTTTTTCTCTGGTCATACCCAAAGATATCAATAGTGAGGAAGCAGCTTGTGCAGTTTATTACTTAGATTGTCGAACATTTTGTGATTGCATTTGAAAAGCTTTTCCCAAGGTAAAATGGCAATTTTCCAGGAATCCACAAATAAGTATTTGTTTTTGGTACCTGTGCTAGTGAATCAATAGAAGCATGGATATTTGTCAGCATGTATGCCATCTTAGGTATCTCGTGTGTGTGTGTGTGTGTATTTCAGTTTTGGTGTGTTTGTTCAGGAAGAGATATTTGTAACCCCATTTCCTCAACTGCTTTGCATCTTTCCACTGGGTTTTGGATCTGCGATTCAAAAGAGCATGTTAAAGAACACATGTGTCCTTTTAAGTGGGAAGTATCTGAAGGCAGAACACAGATTGCTGTTCATCTCCAGGTTAGTGATATGAAAGCACGAACATCTGATATATGTATAAGAATCTATGAATCTAGTAGCCTGGCAATGTAATACCTTCATTCTCTTGAGTTATTTACAGAGCCCATTTTTACCTAAGTTTTTGGTAAGAGAAGTAAAAAGGAGTTAGAACTCAAAGATAGACTTGTGATTTTGGAAAAAGTAAATAAGTTTGTAGTGAAGTGTCATGAGTGAGTGGGAACTGTGTGACACTAGAAAGTTTATTAACTTGTTACTGTGTATGGGATCACAATGGTTTAGTCATGACACCAATGAGATTCTCATTATCCCCTGTCAAAGAGCAAACAGGAATGTAGAAGCTTAGATGCTGTTGCTCTTGGTTTTGTTTTTGTTTTGTTTAACTCAACATCAGTATCTGCTACAACCTTTCATTTCAGCATATGTTGGTTTAAATAAAGCCATTGCTAAAGTCTTGAAAGCTTGATTTCACATCTGACATTAGAAGTAAAGGTAGTAATGCCAGCTGGCATAGGTTACAGTTGTGTATAAGTTGATCAAAGAATTTTGGTGGAGAAATTCTTGTTTCCTATGAATTGTTACTGTGGAAGGGAAACCTTGATCTTCAGAGGTATCCACAATGGGTATGTTCTCTACTGTGTATGTCTTCACCAGATTTTGAACTCATTTCTTAAACTAGGCCTTTTTGATGAGGTAGGTGTTTTCCTCTAATGTGGCATCTTCTCAGCATTTTTGTTTGTTTATTGTATTCTTCTCTCATACAATAATACATCATGACATCAGTTTTTTTTTACTTCTACCTATCCATGCCCTCTTCCCTCACAGATGAACTGGTCTTCTATTTCCTATCATAAAAGAACAGGTCTCACAAGGATATCAACAGAATACAGTATAAAAGTATACAATAAGACTAGGCACAAACACTCAAATCATGGTTGGATGAGTCAAACCAGTAGGAGTCAAAATATCTCAAGTGCAGGTAAAAGAGTCAGAGACACCGAAACACCGCAATTAAATTGTGACTGTAAGATCATAAAAGTTTCCTGATGACCCCAGAAAAATTCTTATGATTCCCTCTCATGCAACCAACAGGCAGCGAGCAGTTGAGATGCTGTAGGTTTGTAGTTCTGTTGTTGTTGTTGTTGTGTTTGTATATTTTATACTCAAGTATATTTTATATTCCTCTATAATTGTGGAAGTTTATTTTTAGTTATGTTTAAAATAATTTTGTGCACTGTTGGGTGAGGGTCAGCCTAGGTCTTGGTGTTTTGTAGTGTCTGCAAGTGTTTGATTTATGTGGAGGATGTTTGTTTGGACATGCTCTGCATGTGCAATTAGTAGAAAACCCAGCAATTCTATATCAATAAAAACACCTGAGCAGTTGCACTCAAGTTTCCTCTGTTCAGCATGGTGCTTGCCATGACAGTGGTTCCCTCAGCTAAAGTCTGGCAGGGATTTCATCTATCATTATGCCACTTTGTTGTCCTAGGTGAGCTCACTTGTCAACACAATGCTACACTCTACATTTCATATGTTGGTTCTTATGTCTTTGGGGATTGAAGTTCTTGAGACACCGTTGATCACTGCAGTCTTCTGTGACATCAACAATGTAAATATGTGATACAATTTTGATGATTTGACACTGACAACCTACACCTGCGTCATCACAATTAGAAGAAAAATGTGATTGAATGAAGGATAGAGCATCTTAATGTGGACATCATGACATCTTCATCAATGTAAAATATATGTCATCGTAATTAGAAAAAATGGCATAATAATTGTGATGTAGTGAGATAAAAAATGTAAATACATATCACAATTTGGAGATGACATCATAATTGGGAGAAGTTTACATAATATTTGGGATGGTATGACACTATCAATTCAAGTATGTGATATCAAAAGTAGAAGACAATGACTAGAGAATTAAAAGAATATGCTATCATAATTTGGTTTATATGACATCACCTGTGTTAACAAATGAAATCTTTTGGAAAGAAACTGACACCATAGTAACAATGTGACGTCATCCACGTGAATATGTGATATCATAATGAAAAGAAATTGACATCATAATAGAGGGATGTGTAAACATCAATGTAAGAATATGTAATAATGATTGGATGAAAGAGACACCATAATCGTGATGACATGAGGTCAACAATGTAAATATATGGCACCATAATAAGAAATGTATGAAAGCATGGTTGGACAGAACAGACATCATAATTTGGATGATGTGACAAAGTTACTGCCAGAAAAGGTCATCATAATTGGAACATATTATCTGGTCATTGTAAGAATGATGTCATAATGTGGATTTCATGACATCATGAATGTAAACATTTGTCATCACAATTGTAAGAAAATGACATCACAACTGTGATGTGACTTCAACACTATCAAAATAAGGAAGATATTTCTGCAAAAATGGAAGGAAATTACACCATCAACCATCACCTTGAGGATGTGACATATTTTCATAATTGGAAGGAAATGATGTGATAATTGCAAAGAAATGACTTGTTTATGTGGATTCTGTGACATCAGCATTGTAATAAGAAAGGTATGGCATTATATTTGGTAGACTTTCATCATAATCATGATGGTGTCAGATCAACATTTTAAGTATATGCTATCATACTCAGAACTGCTGAGGTCCAGCCTTGGTGAGGGCAGAGCTTAAAGTGGATGGATGAAAGTGTGGTGAGGGAAGAATCAGATGCAGGACACCATTCAGTTTTGTTTTATAAGAGACTGACAGAGAAAAAGCACATCTCAGTATGGCTTGACCTATTCTGAAAATTTGTGACTCTCAAAGGCTTTATTTATGCACAAAATCATTTCCTTTAAGACTTTGATCAGTGATTACACACCCTCTGGAAGTCATTTTTGTAAAGTCTTCCTTGAATACATGAGTATATTAAAATCAACAAAGCATGCAAATAGCAAATTTTGTCAAAACTAAAAGCTAACATTATGATAAAAATCAGTTTTCTTTTAACTCAACATCTTTTTCCTTAAAATTGATGTCATAAAGCCTTGTGGTTAAAGAAATACTAGAGAGGATGATGCTGTTTGAGTTTGACTCTGTTTAAGTTGAACATAGAGTTAATGGATTATAATGCCTGTTACATCAAACATTTTTTTAACAAAAGTCACTTTTAACCCTTGTTAAATTCTTTCCTTTCTCTGTTCTGTTTAACATAAGACCACCATCCATTCCTGTGAGTCTTAAAAAATGAAAGCCGTCTGCTGTTTGTCTTTTCATACATAAGAAAAGTCCTGATTTGACATGTTTGATCAGGAGGACAGGCAGTTCATTGAGCTGAAATGTCCTTTTCTGTGACTCTGTCATGAACTCTTGTTTCAATACAATCCCTATCTTTATTTCAGTCCTGTAAAGTTTAAAAAGACAATAGGACTCCTAGAACTGCTTACTTTATTTTCAGGAACATACCAAGGCTTATCATTAAGTATATGATCTCTCTCACTGCCCATATTAATTCTTTATTTCTGAAGCTGGACATGAAAACCTGATGATCCAGTTAGAGCTCATCAGCTTCTAGAATTTCTCCAGTTTATTTCTTCTTTAATAATTCCTCTTCCACCTCCTGTGTTATGCTTACTAATATCATTTGTTAATGATCTAAATGTATATCTCAGTCCTAGACTCTATGGAAGACTCAAATTTCTGCATATTTGTATTTCCCTACATCCTGCCATTAGTTCCATTTTTATTAACACCGGCATTTGTTACATTATTCCAACTCTATCTTTCGATGAGTGGCCTTTGACAGTAAAGAATATCAGAGGAAGTTGCTAGGGAATTTCTGTCAAGGGCAGTGAAGGGTCAATCAAGGTCATCCTAGCACTGGAACTTTGTGAAACAGAGCGTTCACTACACTTGGCATCATCAAAGAAGTATACAACAGCATAACTGAAAGGAACTGACATCATGAGTGGGTTGCTGTGATGCAATAAATGTCAGAATTTGTCATCATAATTGAAATTAAATCACCCGATGATTGGAAGTATATGACATCATAATGTGTATTATGTGACATCATCATTAATGTAAATATATGCCATCATAATTAAAAGAAATGACATCATAATTGTGATGATGTGACATCAACACTGTAAATAAATGATATCCTAGTAAGAAGGTTATCACAGCATGAATGGACAGAACTGACATGATAGTGATGTGTAACCATATACCTGAGGATGTGACATCATAATTGAAAGGAAATATGATAATTAGAAGGATGTTACTTAATTTGGATTACGTACCATCGACAATGTTCATCAAATCAGAACTGACCTCATAAATGTTACTGTGACATAAACAATGTAAATATATGACATCTTATTTGAAAATAACTGACATCAACATAGGTTTATGAGAGATTATCAGTGTTGATAAATGACATCACACTTTGAAGAAACTGATATCAGATGATATGTTAATAATGGAAATATAAGACATCATAAGCACATGACAAAATAATTGGATGAAACTTACATCATAATTGAGATGACATAACAGCATCAATATAAGTATGTAACATCACAATTGCAAGAAAAGAACATGATCATAAGAAGGATTTCATATCATATGCGAATTATGCGGCATCATTGTAGATATATAAGACATCTCAAGAAGGACATGCTATATTTGTAAGGTATTGACATCATAATTAAGGTGATTTGATATCATCAGTGTAAATAAACATCATTATAATTCAAAGAAGCAGACATAATTGTGATGATGTGACATCAAAATTGTAAATATATGACATACCTATTAAGGATGTGGAATGAACTGACATCATAATTGAGATGATGTGCCACATTCAATGTAAGGATGTGAGAGCATAATTGGGATAATATGACACTTTAAATTATGTATGTGATATCATAGTTAGAAAGAAAAAATGTGATAATTGGAGAGACATGCCAACATAATTTGTATTATGTGACACCATCATAATATGATGTGCAATAAATAACGTAAATATATGACAATATAAAGAGAATGATATAACATTATATTTGGAAGGAACTGACAGCTTAATTGGGGTATTATACCACCCTATCAATGTAACAATGTGACATCATAATTGGAAAGAAGTCACCTGATAACTGGAAGGACATGGCATCATAATGTGGATTATGTAACATCATCAGAGCAAATATATCTCATCATAAATGAAAGGAACTGACATATTTGCAAATTTGTAATATCAACAAGGTAAATATAAAATAATAATAAAAAGGATATCAGCATATTTGCAAGGAAATTATCCCATAATTGATATGATATTCTACCATCAATGTAATAATTGACATCATAATTAGAAGAAAGTGACAAAAATATGGCACAAATAATCTATATACGTCTGATCATAAGAATGTCATTGAATTTTGAAGGTACTGACAGAATTGGAACTATATGGAATTATCAGTGTCAATATATGACCTCATACTTTGAAGAAACTGTCATCACAATCATGATGATGTGACATCAACTATGTAACTATGTGTCATCAAAAATTGAGACATGGCATAATAGGAAGGACTGGCATCATATTTATGATGATGTAACATCAACGATATAAATAGATGACACCACAATAGGAAAGTGAAAGCATAATTGGAAGAAGTGAGCATCATAAGCACGTTATTACTTCAACAGTATAAATATATGACCTCAGATAATGAAGAATGTGAAAGCATAATCAGCATATGACATCAACAATGTAAATTTATGACATCATAATAAGAAAGAGGGAACTTTCATCATCATTCTGATGACATGACATTATCAAAGTTGATCTGAGACATCACAATTTGAAGAATATGACATGATAATTGGAGGATAGGACAACATAATGCAGATTATGTTACATCGTCAATGACATTAAAAGATATCACAATTGATAGAAACTGACAACAATCTTGACATGAATGTTGCAAATTTATGACATCATAATTGGAAGATATTGACATCATAATTGGGATGATGTGACAACAGCCATGTAAATATAAGTCATCATAATATGAGGTGTATGACAAAATTATAAGGAAACATCATTGTAATCACAAACATGAACAATGTATATGTATGATCTAATATGAATGATTTGACAGAAAAATTGGGAAGAACGCACATCATAATTTGAATGATTTGACACCATCAATATGACATGGTGACATCACAATTGGAAGGAAATGATGTGATATTGTAAGGATAAAGTATCTTAATATAGATTATAATAGTATAATCAGTGTACATATGTCATCATAATGGATGAAACTGACATCATAATCATGATATGACATCAACCATGTAAATATAGGACACCTTACTAGAAGAAATCACTTCAAAGTCAATATGATGTTATGCAAACAATATAAATATATGGTATAATGAGAAATGACAGCATAATATGAAGAAACTGACAACTTGATTTTGTGACACAATCATTGCAAGTATGTGACATTTCAATTGGTAGGAAATGATGTGATAATTGGAGGATATGAAATGATAATTGGAATTATGTGTCATTTGCAGAGTAATTATATGACACCATAATTGGAAGAAACTGACATCACAATTGTGATGTTTACATCAACAATGTAAATATATGACATCCCAATAAGGATGTAACATCAAATTTGGAAGGCATTTACATCAAATTAGCATGATGTGACATCTTCAATATCAATATGTGACAACATAATTGGAATAAACTGATATCATAATTAAGATGATGTGATGTGAACAATGTAAATATATGACATTATAATAAAATATATGACAGCATAACTGGAAAGAACTACCATCATTATTGAGATGTGACACCATCATTCTTAAGGATGTTCGACCACAATTGGAAGGAAAATGATGTGATAATTGGTAGAGTAATATGGATTATGTACCATCATCTCTGTCAATATATGACACCATAATTGAAAGAAACCAACATCTTAATTGTAGTGATATCATCAATGTAAGCATATGAAATAATAAAAAAAGGGTATGGCAGCATAATTGGAAGGAACTGAGTTCATAATTGGGAGGATGTGACATTATTAAGGTAAGTGTGTTATATCACAATTGGAATTAAATGATGTGATATTTAGAAAGATATGACAACATAATTTGGGTTATGTGAGATCATCATTGTCAGTATGTAATATAATGTGAAGAAACTACCATCATAATTGTGATAATGTGACATCAACAGTGAAAATATATAATAACATAACGAACAGAAAGTTACATACATGGGGTGATGTGACAAAATCCTATCAATGAAAATATAGGCCATAGTAAAGGGAAGAAAATGTATGACATAATAACATGAAGTATGTAACAGCATAATTTGAAATAACTGGCATTATTATTGTGGCGATGTAATACCATCAACCTAAATATCTGACAAAACTGAGAGGAAAAGATGTGCTTATTGGAAGGATTTGACATTATAATCAGGATTATGTGGCAAAATAGTGTAAAGAAATGACAGCATAATTTATAGAAAACAACCACAAAATCATGATGATGTGACAGCAAGGTAAATAAGTGACATCGTATTATGACAGGTAACTTGAATATTGGAAGGACATTACAGCATAGTTGAGAAATGTGATATCATCAATGTACATATAGGACAGGAAAATTGAAAAAAAACTGACATCATAATTGTTTTTGATGTGACATCAACAATGTAAATATATGACATCATAACAAGAAGTATATGACAGGACATTTGGAAGGACATCATAATCATGAAGATATAATACCTTCAACATTATTTGTGGCCACACAATTGAAAGGGAGCATAGGAAGCATGTGACATATCACAATACGAAGCAAGTGACACCATAATAGGGATTATGTGGTACTATCAATAGAAATTTATGACTTCATAAGTGGAACAAAATAACACCAAAACCTTGTGGATGTGAAACCAATAATATGAATATATGACATCATAATAGGAATGACATGACAACATACTTGGAAGGGCATAAAATCATAATTTGCATGATGTGACATCAAAATATCAATATGGTATCAAAGTGGGAAGAAAATTACATCATTATTATGATGATGTAACAGCCACAATGTAATGTGTAAATGTATGAGATCATCAAAAGAAGGATGTGATATCAGTTTTGGTTGACCAATTACAGGGATGTGATGGTACAAATGCCAGGAACAGATGTCATAATTGATATTAAGTAAAAATATCAATGTAAAATATGATATCCTAATCAAAATAAACTGATATCATAAATAAGTTGATGTGACACCATCAATGCCAATGTATGACATCATAGCTGAAAGGAACACACATCTCTTGAATGTGTATGTGTCAAATGTTAGCCTAGGAGAGCCTTCTTGTCAGGAATCCTTTACCTAAATGCTTGGTTGTGGCCATGGTCACTCAGTGTCATGACACTGTCGTGGCAGCTTTAGTGATCACCTTGGTGTGTGGAGTAGAGTAGACTGCAACAGGATTTCTGGGCAGGACCAAGTCAGAATGTCCTTGCTTGGTCACAAAGGGACAGATTCCAGTCCATGGCCCAAAAGTCTATTTTTGTTTCTGAGTCCCCTCTGCTGTGTTACAGATTTTCATGTGTTTCTGGAGCATTCCTTTGGAATGAGGAAGCATTTTCTAAACCTCTTAGCACACAGAATGGAGGAAAGTGTCTCATTGCAGTGTCATTGAAGACCCCATGGTCTATGCTTCTCATGTCCTGAGCCTAACAAGCATCCCTAACCCTTTCCATAGTCTAACCTCCACCTTGAACCCCTAAAACCACCTACAAGCCACACCCACACAAACTGTCTGATATACTCAGTAGCTGATTGCCCCTAGAGAGCCATCCCAGATAAATACAGACGTTGAAGTTTTCTTTAAGTGTTTCTCAGCCATTTGAGGTTCCTATTCTGTGAATTCTTTGTTTAGATATGCATCCCTTTTTAATTCGGTTATTTGTTTTGTTGACATGTAGATTCTTGCATTTTTTTATTTATTTTGTATGTTAACTCTCTATTGGAAGTCAATATCTTCCCATTCTGTAGGCTTCTGTTTTTCCCTGTTGACAATGTCATTTTCCTTACAGAAGCTTTTCAGTTTCATGAGGTCCTCTTATCAATCTTTGATCTTTGTTCCTGACCTTTCAGTGTTCTGTTGAAAAAGTTGCCTCCTGTGCCACTGCTCTCAAGGCTATTCCCTACTGTCTCTTCAATCAGATTCAGTATATCTGTTTTTATACTGAGAACGTAGATCCATTTGGACATGAGGTTTGTACTCAGTAATACATATGGATCTATTTGCATTCTTCTATCTGAGACATCCAATTAGACAAACACCATTTGTTAAAGCTGCTTCCTTTTTGTCATTTGTATTTTTCTAGCATCTTCATAAATGATCAGGTATCCATAGGTGTGTGGATATATATCTGTATCCTTTATTCCGTTCCATTGGTCATCAATTCTGTTTTTGTGCCAAAACCATGAAATTTTTATTACTATCTCTCTGTAGTACAGATTAAGATCAAAGATCTTGATACCTCTAGAAGTTCTTTAATTTTTCAGGATTTTTTAGGTATCCAAAGTTTTTTATTTCTACATATGAATTACTGTATTGCCCTTTTAATGTCTCTAAAGAATTATATTGGGATTTTGATAGGGATTGCATTGAGTCCTTAGATTATTTTTAGTACAGTGGCCATTTTTACTATGTTAATCTTACCAACTCAGGAGCATGCAATTTCTTTCCATCTTTTGAGATCTTTAAATTCCCTCTTCAAGGACATAAAGATTTTGTCATTCAACTCTTTCACTTGCTTGGTTAGAGTGGCCAAAGATACCTTATGTTAATTCTATCTATTGTAAAGAGTATTTTTTTTATATTTCTTTCTGTCTCTATTTGTCATTTGTATATAGGAGGGCTACAGATTTTTTTTTAGTTTATCTTTTAGCCACCCATTTCACTGAAGTTGTTGACCAGCTATAGGAGTTCCCTGATCCAGTTTTTGAGGTCATTTATATATAATATCTCATCCGCAAATAAGGATACTTTGATTGTTTCCTTGTGAATTCATATGCACTTAATCTCCTTCTCCTGTCTCATTGTTCTTGCTAGTACTTTAAGTACTGTATTCAATATTTATAAATGGAGGGAACAGCCCGATCATCCTTCTGATTCTAGTGAAATTGTTTTGAATTTTCCTTTATTTAATTTGATGTTGTCAGTAGGATTGCTGTTACTTACCTTTATTATGTTTCCGTATGGACTTTTTATCCTCAATCTCTCCATAAGGTTTATTTTGAAGGGTTGGTTGATATTATCAAAAGCTTTTTCACATTGTACTGAGAAGATCATATAATTTTTTTCTATTAATTTGTTTACGCAGTGGATTACATTGACTTATTTTCTTATATTGAACAATCCCTTCTTCTCTGGGATCAAGGCTATTCAATCATGGTGAATAATATTTTTAATGTGTTATTGGATGTGCTTTGTATTTTTTTTGAGTTCATTTGTAACTATGTTGAAGAATGAAATTGGCATATAATTCTATTACTTTTTGAATCTTTGTGATGTTTGGGTATTAGCATACCTCCAAAATAACTTTTTGTTACAACTTTTATTTCTACATTTTTGCATTGGTTAATTTCTGTATTTCTACTTTGGTGATGCTGTTTCCAATAAAACTTTGACACAAGTCCTGGATGCTAAATTGTACCTCTCACTAGAACCCAAGGCAAGGTTCACTGGTAACATAGGCTGTAGTCTGTGGATATCTTCTCATGCAAGGTTTTCAACTTTTTATAAAAAGCTGAAGGCCTCTGAGGTATCGAGGACAAGATGAGTTTGACATTGTGTACTAGTTCTCACAAGCTATAGTTATTTCATAGAATGGTTTCTGGGGGATGAGGTAGGTGTTTTCACTACTATAGCCTCTTTGAACTTCTAATATTTATGATTTCTGGGTGCCTGGGTTCACTGTGTCATTACCACCACGGAAGACTGACTGCTTTGTATGTCAAAATTAAATAGGGCCAAGACCATAGCTTTGAGTACTGTACCCTGTACAATTCAGGAGTTGTTATTCCACGCTTGGGGCATCTCAGCTCTGGGTTTGGCCCAGTGTCAATGACATTATACTTCAGGATTCTATATCCTCATCCACCTAAGAATGGATTTCCATTCAGTTTTCATAATGTGTAAGAAATTAGGATTGACATGCCATTTTACTAGACAGTATATCTGATCCTCGAAAATGAGATTTTGTTCAATCTTCATCCCTAAGACCATTTACCTAGATGGGAAAAACATCATTTGGCAGAATTGCCTAAAATAGTGAGTGGTTTGCAATCTGGGACTCTTATGGTAAGCAGTTATGGAGAGGTCCCAGTAAGTGGAACTATGTTATAAGCAGTATGTCTTATTTCATTCCAGGTGAAATGCTACCCCAAATCAGAATTGTCATGGTAATGCAAACACTACTTTACTTTTGATTCAAGGTAAGTTTGCTTCCTCCAGGACACCCCAACTGCTCTTTCTGCCCAAAGTCTGGTTACCATGGTGAAAAGTGCAGATTCTTAATGTAGTTGCTGTTCTAGAATTCTTGACCTCACATGTCGCGCGCTACCTTCGCCGATAAAGGAGACGCGGCAAAACAGAATTCTTCTGACAACAGTTTATTAACAGCTCTTTTAGATAGCAGATGGAAAGAGACCCCGAGTCTAGAAACCCCCCGGCTATATAGAGCTCTGGGGAATGTCTTTCCCTGCCAATTGGTGCTCTTGCAGAACCTAATTAGTATACTGCCTTCAATCGGTGGTTTTTACGATCCCAATTAGCATGTGGGTAACTTGAGCGGTTTACACAGTCAGTGCATGCGCAAAAGCAAACAACGTTCCCGTGAGGAATCCAGGAAGCAGGGAGCCGGCGCCATCCTCTAATGGCGAATAATATCGGCTCCCAACATCTCCCCCTTTTACTTTAATTAATATGTCAAACTGCAACCATGTATTTACCGATCTAGCCCGCTGATCCAACAGCTTTGAGCGATCAAGGAGGTTACATGGAGGAGGACCCTGTGTACCTTTATCCCGTGCAATGGGAACACGAGCCCTGGGAGGTAACACAGGTCTGTCTTGTGGTATCCTGGTGCAATGGGATCCTGAGCCCTCAGGAGTACCAGTATTCAAGACAGTGTCTCATTGTTTGAGCATATTTAACCAAGCTTGAGGAGATGCTCCCTGTTCTACGGCGAGTAAGGCTTGAGTAATCATGATTTTATCTCTTTGATGCTGTCTATTAAATTTACAGAGCAACCAAAATGTAATCAACATTCCCGCCAGAGTCATACAGCCGAAGAGCCCGACTCCCACCCACTCTTTGAAGTAGGAAAAGGCAGAAAGAAACCAAGTAGAAAGCCCCTGGGTAAAGGAAGAATCAAGTCGAGTGGAATTGATCTGTATAATGGCCATCCGTAATCTTCTCATTGTTGTATCAAATTCAGCAGACCAATTGTACTGTAGCTGTTGAGACAATTCTTTAGACAGGTTAGCCGCGTAAGTAAACTTTTCATATAGAATGGATGTCACGCATAACCCAGGCATTTTTATCTCGCAGCCTAGTTGTGCCATCTGCCACAAAATATCAACTTGTTCTTGTACCAAATCTATACGTTGGTTCACAATCATGAGTCCACCTCTAATCTGAGTGTTCACAGAGGCTTGGACATCAATGGCTTGGCTGACCGAGGCCGAGAGATTATTTAAAGTGGCTGCAGTCTGTACCTGACCAGACAACGCCAATGCTGAAGCAGCAGCAGAAGCGGCTATTGTTGTAGCTGCTATAATGGTGGCAATGGTTGCAGTTATACCAAAGTCCCTTTTTTGTCTAAATAGATTTATAGAACTGGTCGTTTTTACAGGAACTGGAACAAATCGAGGCATTCGAGCCACAGTGGCTGTTTGATGTGAGCTCGCGTTCCAGCATAAGGCATATGAACAGCTATTATAATTACAAACAACCCAAATAAATGGCGGCCACACACAAACGGGGGTGGGCGCAAATTCTACTAATGTTGTCAAATTTTTTACTGGTTTTATTTTATCATATCCGCCTTCCGTAATGGACGCTAATGTAATATTAATTTGTCCTTTACGTAAACTTCCTCCTAAAAGCATGGACATAGGGGTAATATCAGTACAACTTCCATTATTTCCGCATAACAGCCAAATATCAAAAGGATTAACCCCATCTGTAGGAGTCATTGTAGTATAATTTCCTGCCCCTCTTAATGGTGAAAAAGTGAATTCATCACTTATCTTAAGGACCTCCTTGCCTTGACACCCAGTCCAAACTAACTGATAATCAAGTTGTGGATTTTTACATTTGGGTGCATAAAACTTTTGATTTTTCTCTGAATCACTAGCAGTTTTTGGCCACGTGGCAAACAATACTGTAGTATTATGAACTGTATTATTCTTAATATTTCTTGGCGTTATTTTTGCTTTTGAAAAATGTTTTAAAATTATACACTATATTACTCTCATTAACAGTAAAACACAAACTTCCTTTGACAGACCAACTCACATTGTTTGGAATTTCTGCTCTAATTTTATCCAAAGGAAGAGTTGCTAATCCTAAAGATTCATTTGTTGTAAAAAATCTAGGAAATACTTGAGTATCGAACATAACTGGCATAGGCTTTGGGAATGTTGACATTATACCCCAGCGAAGTTCTTCAGCTTGTGTCTGTTGGCTCAGGAGTATCCATGTCAGGATCCATAGTTCTGGGTTCCACATCTTCTTTTTTGATAATTCTGGTTAGCCTTGAAGGTACCCAGATTGGGTTTTCTTGGTCCTGTGGGAAAACACAAATAGCTCCACTGGATCTTATTAATATTGGATCCGGGCCTTTCCATTGATTATTGATCACATCTTTCCATTTGACTTGTTCTTTCGGAACAGTATGAGAAGCATGTCTGTCCGCAGCAGACCGTCCTTCTGAGTCCAAATTTAAAAAATTTAGAGTAAATAGGGATAGGGAAATAGATGTCTTAGGTCCCATGGTGGGGCCTATTCCTCCCCTTTGTTTTTGTAGGTAGACTTTTAAAGTGCCGTTAGCACGTTCCACAATGCCTTGAGCTTGTGGATTATAGGGTAGCCCAGTCACGTGATGAACTCCCATTCTTTGACAGAATTGTTGAAATGGCTTAGATGTATACACCGGACCATTGTCAGTATTTAGCTGTAATGGTTTGCCCCAGGCTGCCCATGCCTCTAGGCAATGAGTGATTACATGAATCACCTTCTCTCCCGCCAAGGGGGTTGCATGGATAATGCCAGAACAGGTATCCACAGATACATGAATATATTTCATTTTTCCAAAGCCATTATAATGAGTCACGTCCATTTGCCAAATATGTAATGGCTGTAACCCTCTGGGGTTAACACCAAAGGATGGTACAGAGCGAAACTCTGCACAGTTGTTACACTTAAGTACAATATCTCGAGCTTCAGCACGAGATATATGAAATTTTTGTCTCAATGTATTAGCTGGGACATGATATAGGGTATGGAATTCAGAAGCCAATTGAATAGGAGAGGTAGCCAAATAAATCCCTTTTGTAGCTTTATCCGCCATGGCATTAGCAGTAGCCATGGGGCCAGGTAACAGAGTATGAGCTCTAATATGTTGAATGAAGAAAGGATTAGTTCTGTTTCTTATTGATGTCTGTATATCCAAAAATACAGTAGCCACTGTGCTTTTAGAGTTTATTAAATCAACCACTTCTAAAATTTGAACAGCTCTCACTACATAATGAGAATCAGAAATGATATTAACAGGTTCGTGAAATTTTCTTAAGACTGTAGCTACAACAGCACATTCCACAAGTTGTGGAGAGTTAAAATCATATTTGATTTGTGTAGGCTGATTATTTATAACATAACTTCCGATGCCAGTTTTAGAGCCATCAGTATAGATGTCTGTGGCGTTAAGGATTGGGTCTTTTTTAGTGACTTTAGGAAATATAAAAGCATTTGTACGAGCAAAATGTAAGAGTGGATGTTTAGGGAAATGATTGTCAATTTGTCCTGAGAAAACACATCTCAAGACAGCCCAATTATCAATAGTGGCACAAAGTGTTTGCACCTGAAATTTAGTATATGGGCTGATAATTTTCTCTGGTTCTTTGCCAAAGTGTGTCAACGCTAGTTGAATGCCTCTCATAGCCAAATCAGCCACCAAGGTAGGATAGTGTCCTAATACATGTCCTGGTGAGGTATGAGAATGAACCCATAACAAAGGCCCCTGTTGCCATAGCACTGCTGTTGGTTGTTTAGGCGATGGGATGATGCATAATAGAAATGACAAGGAGGGATCAACACATGTCAATAATGCTTCCTTCAAGCATTTTTCTACCTTCTCAAGTGCCTGAGAAGCTTCAAGTGTTAATTCTCTATGAGAGGTTATTGCCGAATCTCCTTCCAGAATTTTAAATAAGGGTTGTAGTTCAGCAGTTGTTAACTTCAGGTAAGGTCTTATCCAGTTAATATCTCCTAACAATTTTTGAAAGTCATTCAAAGTCTTTAATGAATCTCTCCTTATTGTCACCTTTTGTGGCTTAATAGTAGTAGAGGTTATTATAGATCCTAGAAATTTATTCACGTCTCCTTCTTGTATTTTTTCTGGTGCTACAAACAACCCCTTATCTTTTAGATTTTCCATCAGCATAGCAAATGCTTGATGCAATACTTTTAGATTATTAAAGCAAAGCAAGATATCATCCATGTAATGACAAATTCTAATTTTTTTATACTTATCTCTAACAGGTTGAATTGCCGCTGCCACATAGATTTGACACATGGTAGGGCTATTAGCCATACCTTGTGGCAGTACTTTCCACTGATATCTATTATCAGGTTCTTCATGATTAACACTGGGCAAAGTAAAGGCAAATCTAACTTTATCTTTATTATGTAAAGGAATTGAGAAAAAACAATCTTTAATATCAATAATGATCACATCCCAGTGTCTTGGCAATGTAGAAAGGAGAGGTAGCCCTCTCTGTATAGGGCCCATGATTTGCATTTGTCTATTGATGGCTCTTAAATCATGGAGAAGCCTCCATTTTCCTGACTTCTTTTTTATTACAAATATTGGAGTATTCCATGGGGAATGGGAGATCTCTAAGTGTCCCAATGTTACTTGTTCTTGGACTAATTCTTTTGCTGCTTGTAATTTTTCAGAGGTAAGTGGCCATTGAGGAACCCACACCGGTTCCTCTGACTGCCAAGGTATAGGAATTGCCTCCTCAATGGCCTCTAGGAAAAACCCAGTCCTGTCTTGTCTTGTTTATTTTTTATAGGTATTGGACTGGTACGCCCCTGTAAAGCCTTCCCTAAACCTCTTCCTGGCACACATCCCATCTTTTTTATCATGTTTTGACTTTGGGGGGAATAATCATTTGTAAGTCTAAAGTCCATTTGCTTAAGAACATCTCTTCCCCATAAGTTAATAGGAAGTGGCAGGACGTATGGGATAACAATGCCTTTTCTTCCTTCTGGATCTTCCCAATGCAGCGTTTTAGCACTGACATTGGGAGCAGCTTCATACCCTAAACCCTGTAGAGACTGTTCTGACTGATTTACAGGCCATTCCGGAGGCCACCAAGTAGTTGAAATAATGGTGGTATCTGCTCCAGTATCTAACAACCCTGTGAACATTCTTCCTTCAATTGTTAGCTCCAGAGTTGGCCTCCTATCTAGCTCTAATGATAAAAAGGTATGGCCTCCTCCTGAGGACCCAAATCCCCGGTTTCCTCTGACCTGATCTTTGCTTGGAAACATGTTATGTAGACTGGGGAGAACAAGAAGCTGAGCTATTCTATCCCCAGGAGAGATAGAACTTATTCCTCGGGGGGAAGAGCACATGATCTTTATGCATCCTTCATAGCCCTGATCAATGACTCCTGGATGCACTACTAATCCTCTTAAGGTAGCGGATGATCTGCCAATAACCAATCCTACGGTGTCAGGAGGTAACGGACCGTGCAGATCCGAGGGGATAGGCTGACACCCCATGGTAGGAGTTAGTACTGCTCTGGTGGTGGAGTGCAAGTCCAATCCTGCTGATCCGGAGGTGACCCTCCTGATGATGCTGCTTTCACAGACCCGCGGAGTGGTGTCTCCTCTACTGCCCCATACATTTGAGGGCCCTGGGGACGGGGGCCCCTCTGCCCGTTTTTTGACTGTTCAGTAAGAGGCCTCCCTCTGACGTCTTATTACATCTAGGGCACATTCCTGGCTGTTTTCTTCCTTCATTTTGATTGTCTTTGACATTACCTCGACATTGTCTCTGGACATGACCAGCTTTACCGCACTTGTAGCACTTTATAGCATTACCCTTTTGTGCGGATAAAATTGCAGCAGCTAATCCTGAGTTCGTTAAGGGTCCTCCTATCTCTCTACATGCTTTCATCCAAGCACTCAATCCTTTTCCTTTCCATGGGGTAATTGCCTGTCTACATTCCTTTGTACATTGCTCAAAAATCAGCTGTTCTATCAGAGGCATAGCCGTATCAGGGTCTCCAAAAATCCTTCCTGCTGCTTTCATCATTCTAGCAACGAAGTCTGAAAACGGCTCATTAGGTCCCTGAATAATTTTTGTTAAATTGCCTGCTACTTGTCCCTTATTGGGCAAACTCTTCCATGCCTTAACTGCAGCATGATTAATCTGTTCATATACTTGAGGTGGATAAACTGTTTGATTTGCAGCCCATTGACCTTGTCCTGTAAGCATATCAAAATTCCATTGAGGATGCTGATCCGCTGCATTTTTTCTAGCCTGACTCATACAAAGATCCTGGAAAATGGATTTCCAGTCTAAATATTGTCCCATAGTGAGACATGCTTTTGTGGTATTATACCAGTCATCAGGAGTCATTGTTGCGGCGGTAAGTCTTTCAACCAACGCCACAGTAAATGAGGCCGTGACTCCGTATGTCTGAACTGCATCTACTAAGGCCTTTAATTGTTTTAGATCCAGCTGGGAATACTGTCTCTGTCCTGCATCTTCCCATACTGGGAAGGCAGCTCTAATCTTATTGCCTTCATGTTGTCTTTCCTTTTCTTAATTTTTGGGCGCACCACCATTAGTTCCTCTAAAGGTGGCGCTGTTGGACTACATGTGGGTGCATAAGGAGGATCGGGTCCATATCTTCTTTGTTCATACCTAGTAGCTTCCTCTTCTAACTCTGCTCTTTCTGTTGGGTCCAGTACTTCCTCTTCCTCTTCTCCTGAACTAGTTTTAGATTCCTCCCCCTCCGAGGACGTCTCCTCAGAGGAGGAGGACTCCACTCTAAGGTTTCGAAACTCATCCAGTACTGGGTACAGTCTCTGTCTACTTTCCTGCTTTTCTCCTTCTTTGTCCTTTTCTTGTTTTTCTCTATCCTTTTTATCTTTTTGTTTCTTTTGGGGAAGTTTATTTTTCCCTTTTCCCCTCCCTTTTCTGCTTCTGATAGACTGTCCTGATGATCCCTTTTATCTTTTTGTTTCCTTTGGGGAAGTTTATTTTTTACCTTTTCCCCTCCCTTTTCTGCTTCTGATAGACTGTCCTGATGATCAGCCAATGCTCGCTGTCCCTCCCTCACTTTGTCTTGGCATCTGTCGTCCTCTATGCAAGCTCTAATCATTTTAAAAATTGGCCATGTGCCTGGTCTCAACCTAGATTTCTCCTTTTCGTTAGCTAGATCTATTCCGAGTTTGTCCCAGGAGCCCTTAGTTAGGGACCCTGTACCAACAAACCACGGTGCTACACGATTTATTTCTTTTAAAAAATTTTTCAGCACCCTTTCTGATATCTTTAAGCCTCTCTGCTTAAGCAACGCCTGCATTGCATCCAGGATCGGCTTTATCTGTTGATTTCCCATGCTTCCTTTATCTACAGAAGCGGGAGCGCTTGCTCAGTTATTTACCTGAGACTTACAGTGATTTAATCTCTGTCACAAAAAGGGTACATGCATTCCTTTCCAGGCTTATGGCAATTGGCACAGAAACAGCACAACACAATGAGAATAAAACAAAGCAAAACGAAACAAGCGAGCGCAACAAACGGGTCGCTCAGAACAATCATACCTTGCAGGAAATTGCCTAGGCTTCACGCGCCGTCAGTTCTGAATCCCTTTCCGACGAGCAGTCGGGGTCCCTTGTATAGTTCCTCTGCCCAGGAGTCGGCAGCTTTCCCGGGTTTCGGCTCCAATTTGTCGCGCGCTACCTTCGCCGATAAATGAGACGCGGCAAAACAGAATTCTTCTGACAACAGTTTATTAACAGCTCTTTTAGATAGCAGATGGAAAGAGACCCCGAGTCTAGAAACCCCCCGGCTATATAGAGCTCTGGGGAATGTCTTTCCCTGCAAATTGGTGCTCTTGCAGAACCTAATTAGTATACTGCCTTCAATCGGTGGTTTTTACGATCCCAATTAGCATGTGGGTAACTTGAGCGGTTTACACAGTCAGTGCATGCGCAAAAGCAAACAACGTTCCCGTGAGGAATCCAGGAAGCAGGGAGCCGGCGCCATCCTCTAATGGCGAATAATATCGGCTCCCAACACTCACAGAGACAAAAAAGCTTAGCAGGGATGCAAAACAGTATTCAAACTACAGTCTAACTTTGGGGCTTGGGAAGGGGGGAAAGTTGATGAGCTCCATTCCTGACTTCCTAGCAGAAAACATAGATATCTCAAATTCACACAGCCCCATTCATTTTCCCAAAGTGCTTTCTCTGGTCTCTATAGGCACCCATAACTCATGTATGGAACACTACATGTTTTGTTAATTTTGGCCCAATATCATCTAGGTGGGAACAGAACATACAGTTCTTCCCTTCAATATTTGCTTTGGCTTTTATTTTTTCAGTTTAAGATATTCATATTTTCTGCTTCTATTTTTTCTCTCCAAGACTTCCCACATACCCTGATTCTTCTATCCACTCTAAGAAAAGTTGACATGAATGACATCCTAAACCAGAGTTGGAAAATCCTAACAATAGATAGCCAAAATGAAACAGCAGCAGACCACAGTCCTAAAGAAATATATACAGAAAGGAAGAAATGTTGTAGTGAAAGAAATCGCCTTCCCTAGGTAAGAAAAATACTAATTACTAACTATCATTTTTGAGAATACACTATTATTAGAGTAAACCCCCCTTCTTTGATCTTAACACAATACTTGTATTCACTTCATTGTTCATTCATTTTTTCTTTTCTGATTATTTCTTTTCACCTAAAGTTAACTCTATAGAGGAGAATATTCACCATTAACTACATAAGTAAAACCTTCCCACTTACCTGTCCTTCTTGCCATTCTCCCTGTTTTCTTTCCTACATAGATGACTATCTACTTCCCATCATTTATCCTTTGTTCTTTTCTTATTCATGTTCCTTTCTCCCTCTGTTTAGTTTCTTTTTGCTTCTTCCTTTCTTCATTGCTTTTTTTCCTCTTTGCATTCTTTGTTTTTTTTAAATGTCCTCTCTTAGGATAGCTGTATCATGGACCAATTATGTGCCAGATAATATTTAGGGAAGAAACCAGAAGTAATGGAAGGTTTTTTGTGCACTGTGTCTTGGTCTGTATATTAGACATCTGACACAGCTAGCTTTAGTAAGCAGACATTTAAAACTTTCTTCATGGTGAAAATGAGGAAAAGCAGAGATCTCTATGAAGGTATACAATGGAGCTTATATTCAGTGAATCAGAAGAGTTTCATGTGTCCACTTACACTGCTTATGTGGCTAATCTAGGAAAATGCTTCTTGGGATAGATGACTCATTTTTAATCTGGGGTCACTTCACTCCACCTTGGTCTAGATTCCCAGGAGGAATGAAGTGATCACAGTTGAGAAAGCCTTCCAGGCATTTTTTTTCCTCCTTGGTATGTCATGCTTGCCTCCTTGGCAAGCTACTCTCTATTTGCAGGTAGAAGAATGAGTAGCATTGGACCTAATATTAATCAATTAAAGGTGTATGGAAATCCCTTGAAATCCCTTGACAGTTAAACATGGGACCATGATCACAGCTGAGGGTCCTAAACCATGTACAAACCAGGATTTTGCAATTTCATTCTGGAATGTCTTTGTCTTTGGTTCCAGTGTCAATGATTTGTTCTTCAGACTTCTCCAGGCTCATCCAGCTAATAATGGAATTCACGTTATCTTTTCAAGTGAGTTCTCTCATTGAGGTGGAGCCATTTTACCAGACAATGTCTATATTCCTTGGAAATGAGAATCCTGTACAATCTTCAACCCTAAGTCCATTCCCCTTACTCAAAATGGGGATAATATCATTTTCCAGCCTTGCATAAAAAAGTGAGTGGTTTGCCACATAGGAGTCTTTGAATAGGCAGAAAATAGGTAAAATTGTCTCTACAGAGGGCACATTAAATGGACCTAGGTTAAAAGCATATGATATTGCAGGTGAAATACTGCCCTCAATCAGAATTGTCTTTGGTGATGCACACACTGCTTTCTTTCCTTTGGATTTCTTTTCAGGCCTTGCAATGAGGGTGGTCTGCTTCCTTCAGAACATGGCACTAATCCCTTATAGTCTTTGGTATTGGGGGTACTGTGACTCTGGGGACCGGACCACTCCTGAGGCGTGCAGAGGTCTGGATTTCTCATTCTATCAGAGATAGAAACACAGTTCCAGGTGCCCATTGTGGCCATATATAGCAGGGTTGCATAACAGTAGTCACCCAGGCGTGCATATGGGGCTTTGCAAAGGGGAACGTGCTCGGCCTTTTCTTGTTTTCCTAGCAGAAAAAATGAGAGATCCAAACTTAAGACAACCCCAATCACTGTCCAAGCTTCCTTCACTGTTCTCTGTACACACTCATAGCACATTTCTTGGCATATACCCCACTATCTACATAATGCAACATTCCTAATCATCTGTCCTACTTTCAATTCATCCATTCATCCTCAATTCTTTTTTTCTACATCCATGCCTCCTTATCATGTCCTATTTTTACCTTTATTATGTTATTATTATTTTCATATTTTATATATTTTATGTTTTTATTACTTATATTTATATTTTATATATTCATTTATTTTATACATTTATTTTATAAATAAACATTTTTTGTTACATTTATATTTTATGTATTGTTACTATTTTATTATTTTATCTTTATCATTCACTCCTACTTAGATTTATTTCTTCATCTTTCATTTTGTTTTATTCTTCCCCTCTTATTTTTCTTTTTCATTTTAAATGTCTTCCATTAGAAGAGCTGTATGGTTACTCTTAGTCCAACTACCTGTCAGACAATAGTTTTGAAAGAAAAACTTCAAATCCATTGTTATTATAAGGAGTTGGGAGTACTGTAGCTAAAAGATTTGTATCATCAAAAAGCTGTATGTTGTGTGATTATTCATAGTAAAAATTAAAGAACTGGAACCCTTCATATAGTGATCAAAGGATATTGCAAATCAATGAAATAGTGTTTGCTTTTTTCAGGTTTCATTGCTTGTGTGGCTTATGTACAAAACATGACTCCTGGTATAGTTGAATCAGTTTAAATCTGGTGTTACTTAACTCCACCTAGGTCAAGTTTTCTAGGATGAATACGAGGATTCAGGTTGAGAAATGCTTTGAGCTATAATATTTTCATGTCATGTGTTCATTCTTTTTGTCAAGTTGCTCCCTGAATACAGTAGAATAATGGATATCATAGGACTTTATTGTAATCCATGGTAAGGCCTGGGGCTCAAAAATTTCACAAATTAGCCTAAGATCACACATAATGTGTTCTTCCCCTGATTGTAATGCAAGCCTTGGATTGTTCAGAGGTCAGGGAGTATATTCTGTCTGTTGTAGATGAAGTTCAGATCCTCTCCTTCGTGCCACATTAAAGCTTAAAAAAGAAAGATTGTTCTATGGTGGAATCCCCATGCAATCACAATTCTGAAGGGTAGCCCATGTTGACACTGGTTGTACAATGTTCAGAAGCATGTATTCTAATTAGTATAATTTCCCATCCTTGTGACTGAGTATATAAAATCATTGGCTAATTGTAATCATTGGTAGGGGCTCGATGTTATAATTCCCATGAAGTAGTGAGTAAGCATGCATACTGTGTACCTTTCCTACAAAGGAAGCCAAGCCTCAAAATGTACAGAAAACCTGGTAAATGGTGTTAGGTATGTAATTTATTAGGATAGCACATTTATTACTTGTCCTCTCCTTTTTTTAAAGAAAGGAACAATGATCGATCTTTGGTGTGTGCCCCATGCAATCACAACCATCAACAGAACTTCAGAATGATACAGGTTATAATGAATGGATCACAGAGCTAAGTATTTTCTATAGTTGGAACAATTGTCTATTCTTGTGTCTAGCATATTGATTGAAATAGACTGACATATGTGTGAACAGCAGCTCATCAGTCAATTGAATTACATAGCCTGCTCCTAGTGAGAATTCATAGCAGGCCAAAATGCATACAATTCAGTGTTCAGCAGTACAATAGATCCTGGATTCTGGTTGTACAGGAGAGTGGTGGTGGGCAGAATGTCTAGAAGGAACTAAGAGTGTTGTCTTTTTCTCTGGTAATGCCCAAAGATATCAATAGTGAGGAGGCAACTTTCCTTAGATTGTCGAAGATTTCGTGTTTGCATATGAAAAGCTTTTCCCAAGGTAAAATGGCAATTTTCCAGAAATCCACAAATAACTATCTGTTCTTGGTACCTGTGCTAGTGAATCAATAGAAGTATGGAGAGTTGTCAGCATTTATGCCATTTTATGTATCTTGTGTGTGTGTGTGTTTGTGTGTGTGTGTATCTCAGTGTTGGTGTGTTTGTTCAGGAAGAGATATCTGTAACCCTATATCCTCTAGTACATTGCATCTCTCCACTGGGTTTTGGTTCTGCTATTAAAAAGAACTTATTAAAGAGAACATGTGTCATTTTGAGTTGTAAGGAGCTGAAGGCAGAACACAGATTGTTGTTCATCTCCAGTCTAGTGATATGAAAGCATGAGTATCTGAAGTATGTGTAAGAATCTATAAACTTGCTAGACTGGCAATGTAATACCTGCATTCACTTGTGCGCTTTAACATTTTTACCTAAATTGTTGGTAAGAGAAGTTAAAAGGAGTTAGAACTCAAAGATAGACTTGTGATTTTGGAAAAAGTAAATAAGTTTATAGTAAAGTATCATGACTGAGTGGGAACTGTGTGGCGCTAGAAAGTTAATTAACTTGTTACTGTGTATGAGATCACAATGGGTTAGTCATGACACCAATGAGATTCTTATTATCCCCTGTCATACAGCCAACAGGAATATAGCAGCTGAGATGCTGTGCTTCTTGGGTTTGTTTTTGTTTTTGTTTTTTTTACTCAACATCAGTATCTGCTACAGCCTTTCATTTCAGCATATGTTGGTTTAAATCAAGCCATTGCTCAAGTCTTGAAAACTTGATTTCACATCTGGCAGTAGAATTAAAGGTATGCCAGCTGTCACATGTTACAGTTGTGTATAAGTTGATAAAATAATTTTGGTGGAGAAATTCTTCTTTCCTATGAATTGTCACTACGGAATTGAAACCTTGTGCTTCACAAGTATTCACAATGCAGTAAGTTCTCCACAGGGTACCTTTTTTCACCATATTTTGAACTCATTTCTTAAAGTAGGCCTTGTCGATGAGGTAGGTGTTTTATCTCTAATATGACATCTTCTCAGCATTTTTGTTTTTTTACTGTATTCTTCTCTCATGCAATAATACATCATGACATCAGGGTTTTTTTTTTCCTTCTACCCATCCATGCCGCCTGCCCTCACAGATGCCCTGTTCTTCTATTTCCCATAAGAAAATAACAGGTCTCACAAGGATATCAACAGAATACACTATAAAAGTATACAATAAGACTAGGCACAAACACTCAAATCAAGGCTGGATGAGTCAAAATAGTAGGAGTCAAAATATCTCAAGTGCAGTTAAAAGAATCAGAGACACCCAAACATTGCTGTTAAATTTTGACTCTCTGTGAAATAACAATGATTTCCTGACGACCCCAGAAAAATTATTATGATTCCCTGTCATGCAGCCAACAGGCAGGGAGCAGTTGAGTTGTGGCAGGTTTGTAGTTTTGCTGTTGTTGTTGTTGTTTTTTTTGTATATTTTATATTCCTCTATAGTTGTGGAAGTGTATTTTTAGCTATGTTTACAATAATTTTATGCCCTGTTGGATGAGGTGCAGCCTTGGTCTTGGTGTTTTGTAGTGTCTGCAAGTGTTGGATTTATGTGTGGGACGTTTGTTTGTTCATGCTCTGAATGTGCAATCAATAGAACACCTGAGGAATTCTTTAACAGTAAAAACACCTGAGCAGCGACAGTCACGTTTCCACTGTTTAGCATTGTGCTTACCATGGCAGTGGTTCCCTCAGCTAAAATCTGGCAGGGATTTCATCTATCATTATGCCACTTTGTTATCCTAGGTGAGCCCACATATATCAACATACTGTTACACTCGACATTTCATCATATGCTGGTCCTTATGTCTTTGGGGACTGAAGGTCTTGAGACACTGTTTTCTGTGACATCAACAATGTAAATATGTGATACAATTTTGATGATGTGACACTGACAGTCTAGGTCTGTGACATCACAATTAGAGGGAAAATGTGATTTAATGAAAAATAGAGCATCTTTATGTGGACAACATAACATCATCATCAATGTAAAATATATGTCATCAAAATTAGAAAAAAACTGGCATAATAATTGTGATGGAGTGAGGGCAAAAAATATAAATACACATCACAATTTATAGATGACATCATAATTGCGAAATTTTACATAATATATGGGATGGTATGACACTATCAATGCAAGTATGTAATATCAAAATTTGAAGACAATGATTTGAGAATTGGAAGAATATAATATCATAATTTGTGTTATATGACAACACCAGTGCTAAAAAATGACATCTTATTGGGACAAAACTGACAGCATAGCAACAATGTGACATCATCCATGTAAATATGTGATATCATAATGAAAAGGAACTGACATAAATAGAGTGATGTGGTAACATCAATGAAAGTATATGTAATAATGATTGGATGAAATGGACACCATAATTGTGATGACATGAGGTCAATGATGTAAATATATGTCACCATAATAAGAAATTCATGAAAGCATGATTAGAAAGAACAGACATCATAATTTGGATGATGTGACAAAATTAATGCCAGAAAAGGTCATCATAATTGGAACAAATTTCTGATCATTGTCAGACTGATATCGTAATGTGGATTTCATCACATCATGAATGTAAACATAAGTCATCAAAAATGTAAGAGAATGACATCACAACTGTGATGTGACTTCAACAATATAAAGAAAGGAAATCAAAATAAACAAGATATTTCTGCAAAAATGGAAGGAAATTACACCATCAACCATCACCTTGAGGATGTGACATATTTTCATAATTGGAAGGAAATGATGTGATAATTACAAAGAAATGACATCTTCATGTGGAGAACGAGACATCAGCCATGTAATGTATGCCATTGTAATAAGAAGTGTATGGCATTATATTTGAAAGAAATTGCCATCATAATCATGATGGTGTCAGATCATCATTGTAAGTACATGCTATCACAATCAAAATGGCTGGGGTCCAGCCTTGGTGAGGGCAGTGATTAAAGCAGATGAATTTGAGAGCAATGAGGGAAGAATCAGATGCATGACACCATTCATATTTGTTTTATGAGAGACTCACAGACAGAAAGCACATATTGGTATGGCTTGACCTTTCTGACAACTTGTGACTCTCACAGGCTTTATTTATGCACAAAATTCTTTCCTTTAAGACTTTGATAATTGATTACATAGCCCTATAGAAATTATTTTTGTAAAGCCTTCCTTGATTAGAGGAGTATATTAAAATAAAAAAACAGGGAAATAACAAATATTTTCAAAACTAAAAAACTAGCATGATAAAATCAGTTTTCTTTTAACTCAACATCTTACTCCTTAAATTGGTTTCATAAATCCTTGTGGTTAAAGAAATGCTAGATATGACGATGCTATTTAGGTTTGACTCTGATTAAGTTCGACATAGAGTTAATAGATTATAATGCCTGTGATATCAAACATATCTTTTTGACAAAAGTCACTTTTGACCCTTGTTTAATTCGTCTTTCCTTTCTCTGTTCTGTTTAACAAAAGACCACCATCTTTTAGTTTGATTCTTAAAAAGCAAGAGCAGTCTGCTGTTTGTGCTTCCATACTCTCAGAAAAGTCCTGATTTGACATGTTTGCACAGGAGGACAGGCAGTTCATTGAGCTAAAATGTCTTTTTCTGTGCCTCTGTCATCAACTCCTGTTTCAATACAATCCATATCTTTATTGCAGTCCTGTAAAGGTTAAAATGGCATTAGGACTCCTAGAACTGCTTAATTTATTTTCAGGAACATACCAAGGCTTATCATTAAGTACATGATCTCTCTCCCTGCCCATACTAATTCTTTATTTCTGAAGCTGGACATGAAAACCTGATGATCCAGCTATAGCTTCTAAGCTTCTAGAATTTCTCTAGTTTGTTTCTTCTTAAATAATTCTTCTCCCACCTCCTGTCTTATGCTTACTAATTTCATTTATTTATAATCTAAATGTATGTCTCAGTCCTAGAATCTATGGAAGACTCAAATTTCTTCATATTTGTATTTCCCAAGGTCCTGCCATTAGTTTCATTTTTATTAACATCAGTATTTGTTACGTCATTCCAACTCTATCTTGCGGTGAGTGGCATTTGACAGTAAAGAATAACAGTGGAAGGTGTTAGTGAATTTCTGTCAAGGTCAGTGAAGGGTCAATCAAAGTCATCCTAGCACTGGAACTTTGTGAAACAGAGCCCTCTCTACACTTGGCATCACCACAGAAGGATACAAAAGCATAATTGAAAGGAACTGACATAATGACTGGGTTGCTGTGATACCATCAATGTCAGAATTTGTCATCATAATTGGAGTGAAATCACCTGATGATTGGAAGTATATGACATCATAATGTGTATAATGTGACATCATCATTAATGTAAATATATGCCATCATAATTAGAAGAAATGACATCATAATTTTGATGATGTGACATCAACACTATAAATGAATGATATCCTAGTAAGGTTATCACAGCATGAATAGAAGGAACTGTCATCATAATAGGGGTGAAGTGTAACCATAAACCTGAGGATGTGACATCATAATTGAAAGGAAATATGATAATTGGAAGGATGTGACTTAATTTGTGTTATGTACCATCAGCAATATTCATCATAATCAGAAGAAACTGACATCATAAATGATGCTATGACATAAACAATGTAAATATATGATATCATATTTGAAAATAACTGACATCAAAATCAGGTTTATGTGAGATTATCAGTGTCAATAAATGACATCACAATTGAAGAAACTAACATCAGATGATATGTTAATAATGTAAATATATGACATCATGAGCACATGACAAAATAATTGGATGAAACTGACATAATTGAGATGGCATAACAGCATCAATATAAGTATGTAACATCACAATTGCAAGAAAAGTACATGATCATAAGGATTTCACATCATATGCAAATTACGTGTCATCAGTTTAAATATATGACATCAAAAGAAGGACATGCTATATTTGTAAGGTATTGACATCATAATTAAGGTGATTTGATATCATCAGTGTAAATAAACATCATTATAATTCAAAGAAGCAGACATAATTGTGATGATGTGACATCATAATTGTAAATATATGACATACATATTAAGGATATGGAATGAACTGACATCATAATTGATATGAAGTGCCATAATCAATGTAAGGGTGTGAGAGCATAATCGGCATAATATGACACTATTAAATTATGTATGTGATATCATAGTCAGAAAGAAATAATGTGATAATTGGAGAGACATGCCAACATAATTAGTATTATGTGACACCATCATAATATGATGTGCAATAAATAACATAAATATATGACAACATAATGAGAATGATATGACATATTTGGAAGGAACTGACAGCTTAATGGGGATGTTATACCACTCTATCAATGTAAGAATGTGACATCAAAATTGCAAACAAATCACCTGATAATTGGAAGGACATGAAATCATAATGTGGATTATGTACCATCATCAAAGTAAATATATCTCACCATAAATGAAAGGAACTGACATAATTGCAAATTTGTAATATCAACAAGGTAAATATAAAATAATAATAAAAAGGGTATCACAGGATATTTGCAAGGAACTTATACCATAATTGATATGATATTCCACCATCAATGTAACATCATACTTAGAAGAAAGTGACAAAAGTATGGCATAAAAAAATCTATATATGTCTGAACATAAGAATGTCACTAATTTTTGAAGGTACTGACATAATTGTAAATATGTGGAATTATCAATGTCAATATATGACTTCATAATTTGAGGAAACTGTCATCACAATCATGATGGTGTGACATCAACTGCATAACTATATTTCTTCAAAAACTAAGGCATGGCATAATAGGAAGGACTGACATCATAATTATGATGATGTGACATCAATGATATAAATAGGTGACACCAAAATAGAAAAGTGAAAGCATAATTGGAAGAAGCAAACATCATAATCACAATATTACTTCAACAGTATAAATATATGACCTCAGATAACGAAGAATGTGAAAGCGTAATCAGCATCTGACATCAACAATGTAAATTTATGACATCATAATAAGAATGAGGGAACTTTCATCATAATTCTGATGACATGACATTATCAAAGTTGATCTGAGACATCACAATTTGAAGAATTTGACATCATAATTGGAGGATAGGACATCATAATGCGGATTATGTTACATCGTCAATGACATTAAAAGATATCACGATTGGTAGAAACTGCCAACAATTTTGACATGTATGTTGTAAATATATGACATTATAATTGAAAGATATTGACATCATAAAAGTCACATCATGATGTGATTACAGCCATGCAAATAAATAGTTTTGTGAGTATTTTTTTGAGTTCATTTGTAACTATGTTGAAGAATGAAATAGGCATATAATTCTATTATTTTTTGAATCTTTGTGATGTTTGGGTATTAGCATGCCTCCAAAATATCCTGGAACAACTTTTATTTCTACATTTTTGCATTGGTGAATTTCTGCATTTCTACTTTGGTGATGATGTTTCCAATAAAACTATGACACAAGTCCTGGATGCTAAATTGTACCTCTCACTAGTACCCAAGGCAAGGTTCACTGGTAACATAGGCTGTAGTCTGTGGATATCTTCTCATGCAAGGTTTTCAACTTTGTATAGAAAGCTGATGGCCTCTGAGGTATCGAGGACAAGAGGAGTTTGACATTGTGTACTAGTTCTCAAAAGCTATAGTTATTTCATAGAATGTTTCTGGGGGATGAGGTAGGTGTTTTCACTACTATAGCCTCTTTGAACTTCTAATATTTATAATTTCTGTATGGCTGGGTTCACTGTGTCATTACCACCAATGAAGACTGACTGCTTTGTATGTCAAAATTAAATATGGCCAAGACCACAGCTTCAAGTTCTGCACCCTGTACAATTCAGGAGTTGTTATTCCACGCTGGGGGCATCTCAGCTCTGAATTTGGCCCAGTGTCAGTGACATACCTCAGGATTCTGTATCCTCATCCACCTAAGAATGGATTTCCATTCAGTTTTAATAATGTGTAAGAAATTAGGATTGACATGCCATTTTACTAGACAGTATATCTGATCCTTGAAAATGAGATTTTGTTCAATCTTCATCCCTAAGACCATTTACCAGGATGGGAAAAACATCACTTGGCAGAATTGCCTAAAATAGTGACTGGTTTGCCATCTGGGACTCTTATGGTAAGCAGTTATGCAGAGGTCCCAGTAAGTGGACCTATGTTATAAACAGCATATCTTATTTCATTCCAGGTGAAATGCTACCCCAAATCAGAATTGTCATGGTAATGCAAACACTACTTTACTTTGGATTCAAGGGAAGTTTGCTTCCTCCAGGACACCCCAACTGCTCATTCTGCCCAAGGTCTTGTTACCCTGGTGAAAAGTGCAGTTTCTTGATGTAATTGCTGTTCTAGAATTCTTGACCTCATAGAGACAAAAAAGCTTAGCAGGGATGCAAAACAATATTCACACAACAGTCTAACTTTTGGGGCTTGGGAAAGGGGGATAGTTGATGAGCTCCATTTCTGACTTCCTAGCAGAAAACATAGATATCTCAAATTCACACAGCCCCATTCATTGTCCCAAGGTGCTTTCTCTGCTCTCCACAGGCACCCATACCTCATTTATGGAACACAACATGTTCTGTTAATTTTGGCCCAAGCTCATTCTGGTGGGAACATAGAGTTCTTCCCTTCAATATTTGCTTTTGCTTTTATTTTTTCATTTTAAGATAATCATATTTTCAACTTCTATTTGCTCTCTCTAAAACTTCCCACATACCCTGATTCTTCTATCCACTCTAACAAAAGTTGACATGAATGACCTCCTAAACCGGAGTTGGAAAATCCTAACAATAGATAGCCAAAATGAAACAGCAGCAGACCACAGACCTAAAGAAAGATCTACAGAAAGGAAGAAATGTTGTAGTAGTAGAAGTAGCTTTCCCTAGGTAAGAAAAATACTAATTACTCAGTATCATTTTTGAGAATATACTATTATTAGAGTAAACCCCCCTTCTTTGATCTTAACACAACACTTGTATTCACTTCATTATTCATTCATTTCTTCTTTTCTCATTATTTCTTTTAACCTAAAGTTAACTCTATACAGGAGAATATTCACCATTAGCTACATAAGTAAAACCTTCCCAATTACCTGTCCTTCTTGTCACTCACCCTGTTTTCTTTCCTACATAGATGACTATCTACTTCCCATCATTTATACTTTGTTCTTTTCTTATTCATGTTCCTTTCTCCTTCTTTTTAGTTTCTTTTTGCTTCTTCCTTTCTTCATTGTTTTTTTTTCCTCTTTGCTTTTTTTTTTTTTAATGTCCTCTCTTAGGATTGCTGTATCATGGTCCAATTATGTGTCAGATAATATTTAGGCAAGAAACCAGAACTAATACAAGGTTTTGTGAGCACTGTGCCTTGGTCTGTAGATTAGGCATCTGCCACAGCTAGCTTTAGTAAGCAGACATTTAAGACTTTCTTCATGGTGTAAATAAGGAAAGGCAGAGATGTCTATGAAGGTATACAATGGAGCTTAAATTCAGTGAATCAGAAGAGTTTCTTGTGTCCACTTACACTGCTTATGTGGCTTATCTAGGAAAAATGCTTCTTTGGCTACCTGACCCATTTTTAATCTGGGGTCACTTCACTCCACCTTGGTCAAGATTCCTAGGAGGAATGAAGTGATCACAGTTGAGAAAGCATTCCAGGCATCTTTTTTCCTCCTTGGTATGTCATGCTTCCCTCCTTGCCAACCTACTCCCTATTTGCAGGTAGAAGAATGAGTAGCATGGGACCTAATATTAATCAGTTAAAGGTGTATGGAAATCCCTTGAAATCCCTTGACAGTTAAACATGGGGCCATGATGACAGCTGAGGGTCCTATACAATGTACAAATCAGGATTTTGCAATTTCATTCTGGGATGTCTTCTCTGTCTTTGGTTCCAGTGTCAATGATTTGTTCTTCAGACTTCTTCCGGCTCATCCAGCTAATAATGGAATTCAAGTTATCTTTTCAAATGTGTTCTCTCATTGAGGTGGAGCCATTTTACCAGACAATGTCTATATTCCTTGGAAGTGAGAATCCTGTATAGTCTTCAACCCTAAGTCCATTCCACTTACTGAACATGGGGATGATATCATTTTCCAGCATTGCCTGAAAAAGTGAGTTGGTTGCCACATAGGAGTCTTTGAAAAGGTAGAAAATTGGGAAAATTGTCTCTACAGAGGGCACATTAAATGGACCTAGGTTAAAAGCATATGATGTTGCAGGTGATCTACTGCCCTGAATCAGAATTGTCTTTGGTGATGCACACACTGCTTTTTTTCCTTTGGATATCTTTTCAGGCCTTGCAATGAGGGTGGTCTGCTTCCTTCAGAACATGGTACTAGTCCCTTATAGTTTTTGGAATTGGAGGTATTGTGATTCTGGTGACCAGTGCAGACACATGAGGCATGCAGACTTCTAGATTTCTTGTTCTATCAGAGATAAAAACACAGTTCCAGATGCCCATTGTGGCCATATTTAGGAGGAATGCATAACAGTAGTCACCCAGGAGTGCATATGGGGCTTTTCAAAAGGGAACATGCTGGGCCCTTTCTTGTTTTCCTAGCAGAAAAAATGAGAGATCCAAATTTAACACAACCCCAATCTCTGTCCCAAACTTCCTTCTCTGTTCTCTATATACACTCATAGCACATTTCTTGGCATAAACCCCACTATCTACATAATACAACATTCCTAATCATCTGTCCTACTTTCAACTCATCCATTCATCCTCAATTATTTTTTTTCAACATCCATGCCTCCTTATCATGTCCTATTTTTACCTTTATTATTTTATTATTATTTTCATATTTTATATATTTATTACTTATGTTTATATATTATATATTCATTTATTTTAAACATTTATTTATTTAATAAATAAACATTTATTACATTTGTATTTTATATATTGTTATTATTTTATTATTTTATCTTTATTATTCACTCCTAATTAGATTTATTTCTTCATCTTTCATTTTGTTTTATTCTTCTCTTCTTATTTTTCTTTTTCGTTTTAAATGTCTTCCATTAGAAGAGCTGTATGGTTACTTTTAGTCCATCTACATGCCAGACAATATTTTTGAAAGAAAAACTTCAAATCCATTATTATTATAAGGAGTTGGGAGTACTGTAGCTAAAAGATTTGTATCATCAAAAAGCTGAATGTTGTGTGATTATTCATGGTAAAAATTATAGAAATGGAACTTCATATAGTGATCAAAGGATATTACAAATCAATGAAATAGAAAGAGTTTGCTTTTTTCAGGTGTCATTGCTCGTGTGGCTTATGTAGAAAACATGATTCCTGGAATAGTTGAATCAGTTTAAATATGGTGTTACTTACCTCCACAAAGGTCAAGTTCCCCAGGATGCATACGAGGATCCAGGTTGAGAAATGCTTTGAGCTATAATATTTTCATGTCATGTGTTCATTCTTTTTGTCAAGTTGCTCCCTGAATACAGTAGAAGAATGGATATCATAGGACTTTATTGTAATCCACGGTAGGGCCTGGGGCTCAAAAAATCTCACAAATTAGCCTAAGATCACACATAATGTGTTCTTCCCCTGACTGGAATGCAAGCCTTGGATTGTTCAGAGGTCAGGGAGTATATTCTGTCTGTTGTAGATGAAGTTCAGATCCTCTCCTTCTTGCCACATTAAAGCTTAAAAAAGAAAGATTGTTCTATGATGGAATCCCCATGCAATCACAATTCTGAAGGGTAGCCCATGTGGACACTGGTTGTACAATGTTCAGAAGCATGTATTCTCATTAGTATAATTTCCGATCCTTGTAACTGAGCATATAAAATCATTGGCTAATTGTAATCATTGGTAGGGGATAGATGTTATAATTCCCATGAAGTAGTGAGTAAGCATACATACTGTGTACCTTTCCTAGAAAGGAAGCCAAGCCTCAAAATGTACAGAAAACCTGGTAAATGGTGTTAGGTATGTAATTTATTAGGATAGCACATTTATTACTTGTCCTCTCCTTTTTTTAAAAAAAGGAACAATGATCGATATTTGGTGTGTGCCCCATGCAATCACAACCATCAACAGAAGTTCAGAATGATACAGGTTATAATGAATGGATCACAGAGCTAAGTATTTTCTATAGTTGGAACAATTGTCTATTCTTGTGTCTAGCATATTGATTGAAATAGACTGACATCTGTGTGAACAGCAGCTCATCAGTCAATTGAATTACATAGCCTGCTCCTGGTGAGAATTCATAGCAGGCCAAAATGCATACAATTCAGTGTTCAGCAGTACAATAGATCCTGGATTCTGGTTGTACAGGAGAGTGGTGGTGGGCAGAATGTCTAGAAGGAACTAAGAGTGTTGTCTTTTTCTCTGGTAATTCCCAAAGATATCAATAGTGAGGAGGCAACTTTCCTTAGATTGTCGAAGATTTCGTGTTTGCATATGAAAAGCTTTTCCCAAGGTAAAATGGCAATTTTCCAGAAATCCACAAATAACTATCTGTTCTTGGTACCTGTGCTAGTGAATCAATAGAAGTATGGAGAGTTGTCAGCATGTATGCCATTTTATGTATCTTGTGTGTGTGTGTGTTTGTGTGTGTGTGTATCTCAGTGTTGGTGTGTTTGTTCAGGAAGAGATATCTGTAACCCTATATCCTCTAGTACATTGCATCTTTCCACTGGGTTTTGGTTCTGCTATTCAAAAGAACTTATTAAAGAGAACATGTGTCCTTCTGAGTTGGAAGGATCTGAAGGCAGAACACAGATTGGTGTTCATCTCCAGTCTAGTGATATGAAAGCATGAGTATCTGAAGTATGTGTAAGAATCTATAAACTTGCTAGACTGGCAATGTAATACCTGCATTCACTTGTGTGCTTTAACATTTTTACCTAAATTGTTGGTAAGAGAAGTAAAAAGGAGTTAGAACTCAAAGATAGACTTGTGATTTTGGAAAAAGTAAATAAGTTTATAGTAAAGTATCATGACTGAGTGGGAACTGTGTGGTACTAGAAAGTTTATTAACTCTTTACTGTGTATGAGATCACAATGGTGTAGTCATGACCCAATGAAGTTCTTATTATCCCCTGTCATACAGCTAACAGGAATGTAGCAGCTGAGATGCTGTGGTTCTTGGGTTTATTTTTGTTTTTGTTTTGTTGTACTCAACATCAGTTTCTGCTGCAACCTTTCATTTCAGCATATGTTGTTTTAAGTCAAGCCATTGCTCAAGTCTTTAAAGCTTGATTTCACATCTGGCAGTTGAACTAAAGGTAGTAATGCTAGCTGGCACAGGTTACAGTTGTGTTTAAGTTGATCAAAGAATTTTGGTGGAGAAATTCTTCTTTCCTATGAATTGTCACTGTGGAAAGGAAACCTTGTGCTTCACAAGTATTCACAATGCAGTAAGTTCTCCACAGGGTACCTTTTTCACCAGATTTTGAACTCATTTCTTAAACTAGGCCTTCTTGATGAGGTAGGTGTTTATCTCTAATATGACATCTTCTCAGCATTTTTGTTTTTTTACTGTATTCTTCTCTCATGCAATAATACATCATGACATCAGAGTGTTTTTTTCCTTCTACCCATGCATGTCCTCTGCCCTCACAAATCCACTGGTCTTCTATTTACCATCAGAATGGAACAGGGCTCACAAGGATATCAACAGAATACAGTATAAAATATACAATAAGAGTAGGCACAAACACTCAATTCAAGGCTGGATGAGTCAAACCAGTAGGAGTATATCAAGTGCAGGTAAAATAATCAGAGACATCCAAACACCGCTGCGAAAATGTGACTGTCTGTGAAATCATAATGATTTTCTGACTACCTCAGAAAAATTCTTATGATTCCCTGTCATGCAGCCAACCAGCAGGGAGCAGTTGAGATGCTGCAGGTTTGTAGTTTTGTTGTTGTTGTTGTTTTGCTTGTATATTTTATATTCTTCTATAGTTTTGGAAGTGCATTTTTAGTTATGTTTACAATAATGTTGTGCACTATTGAGTGAGGGACAGCATAAGTCTTTATGTCTTGTAGTGTCTGCAAGTGTTGGATTTATGTGGGGGATGTTTGTTTTATCATGCTCTGAATGTGCAATCAATAGAACAACTGAGGAATTCTATATCAGTAAAAACACCTGAGCAGTGCAGTGAGGTTTCCTCTGTTCAGCAAGGTGCTTGCCATGAGAGTGGTTCCCTCAGCTAAAGTCTGGCAGGGATTTCATCTATCATTATGCCACTTTGTTGTCCTAGGTGAACTCACATATCAACATACCGCTATACTCTATATTTCACCATATGTTGGTTCTTATGTCCTTGGGAATTGAAGATCTTGAGCCATTGTTGATCACTGCAGTCTTCTGTGACATCAACAATGTAAATATGTGATACAATTTTGATGACGTGACACTGAAATCCTAAGCCTGCGTCATCACAATTAAGAGGAAAAATGTGATTGAATGAAGGATAGAGCATTTTTATGTGGACAACATAACATCATCATCAATGTAAAATATATGTCATCAAAATTAGAAAAAAACTGGCATAATAATTGTGATGGAGTGAGGGCAAAAAATGTAAATACACATCACAAATTATAGATGATATCATAATTGGGAGAATTTTACATAATATATGGGATGGTATGACACTATCAATGCAAGTATGTAATATCAAAATTTGAAGACAATGATTTGAGAATTGGAGAATATAATATCATAATTTGTGTTATATGACAACACCAGTGCTAAAAAATGACATCTTATTGGGACAAAACTGACAGCATAGCAACAATGTGACATTGTCCACGTGAATATGTGATATCATAATGAAAAAGAACGGACGTCATAAATAGAGGGATGTGTTAACATCAATTTAAGAATATGCAATACTCATTGGATGAAATGGACACCATAATCATGATGACCTGAGGTCGATGATGTAAATATATGGCACCATAATAAAAAATACAAGAAAGCATGATTGGACAGAACAGACATCATAATTTGCATGATGTGACAAAGTTAATGCCAGAAAAGGTCATCATTATTGGAACAAAATATCTGATTATTGTAAGACTGGTATCAAAATGTGGATTTCATGACATCATGAATGTAAACATTTGTCATCAAAATTGTAAGAAAATGACATCACAACTTTGATGTGACTTGAACAGTATAAAGAAAGGAAATCAAAATACGGAAAATATTTCTGCAAAAATGGAAGGAAATTACACCATCAACTATCACCTTGAGGATGTGACATATTTTCATAATTGGAAGGAAAGATGTGAAAATTGCATAGAAATGACTTGTTAATGTGGATTCTGTGACATCAGTATTGTAATAAGAAGGGTATGGTGTTATATTCAGAAGAAACTGCCATCATCATCATAATGATGTCAGATTAACATTGTAAGTATATGCTATCATAGTCACAAATGCTAAGGTCCAGCCTTGGTGAGGGCGGAGCTTAAAGGGGATGGATGATAGGGCTTTGAGGGAAGAATCAGATGCAGGACACCATTCAGTTTTGTTTCATAAGAGATTGACAAACAGGAAGCACATCTCAGTATGACTTGACATATTCTGACAATTTGTGACTGTCAAAGGCTTTATTTATACACAAAATCATTTAAGACTTTGATGATTGGTTACATACGCTCTGGAATTCATTTTTGTAAAGTCTTCCTTGATTATATAAGTATATTAAAATCAACAAAGCAGGCAAATAGCAAATTTTGTCAAAACTAAAAGCTAACATTATGATAAAATCAATTTTCTTTAACTCAACATCTTTGTCCTTAACATTGGTGTCATAAAGCCTTTTGGTTAAAGAAATGGTAGAGAGGATGATGCTATTTAAGTTTGACTCTGTTTAAGTTGAACATAGAGTTAATGGATTATAATGCCTGCTACATTAAACATATCTTTTTAACAACAGTCACTTTTGACCCTTGTTAAATTCTTCTTTCCTTTCTCTGTTCTATTTAACATAAGACCACCATCTTTTCCTTTGATTCTTAAAAAGCAAAAGCACTCTGCTGTTTGTCTTTCCATGCTATCAGAAAAATCCTGAAAGTCCTGATTTGACATGTTTACTCAGGAGAACAGGCAATTCATTGAGCTAAAGTGTCCTTTTCTGTGACTCTGTCATAAACTCTTGTTTCAATACATTCCCTATCTTCAATGCAGTCCTGTAAAGATTAAAAGGACATTAGGGCTCCTTGAACTGTTTACTTTATTTTCAGGAACATACCAAGCTTATCATTAAGTACATGATATCTCTCCCCACCCATATTAATTCTTTATTTCTGAAGCTGGACATGTAAACTGATGATCCAGCTACAGCTCATCAGCGTCTAGTATTTCTCTAGTTTGTTTCTTCTTTAATAATTCTTCTTCCACCTACTGTCTTATGGTTACTAATATCAATTATTAATAATCTAAATGTATTTCTCAGTTCTAGACTCTAAGGAAGACACAAATTTCTGAATATTTGCACTTCCCAATGTACTGCCATTAATTTCATTTTTATTAACACCAGCATTTGTTACATCATTCCAACTCTATATTTCGGTGAGTGGCCTTTGACAGTAAAGAATATAAGTGAAAGGTGTTAGTGAATTTCTGTCAAGGTCAGTGAAGGGTAAATCAAAGTCATCCTAGCACTGGAACTTTGTGAAACAGAGCCCTCACTGCACTTGGAATCATCACAGAAGGTTACAACAGCATAATTGATGGAACTGACGTCATGAGTGTGTTGCTGTGATACAATCAATGTCAGGATTTGTCATCATAATTGGAATGAAATCACCTGATGATTGGAAGTATATGACATCATAATTGTATTATTTGACTTCATCATTAATGTAAGTATATGCCATCATAATTAGAAGAAATGACATCATAATTGTGATGATGTGACATCAACAATGTAAATAAATGATATCCTAGTAAGAAGCATGAATAGAAGGAACTAACATCATAGTATTGGTGATGTGTAACTATAAACTTGAAGAACCTACATCATAATTGAAAGGAAATATGAAAATTGGAAGGATTTGTCTTAATTTAGGTTATGTACCATCGGCAAGGTTCATCATAATCATAAGAAACTGACATCATAAATGATACTGTGACATAAATAATATAAATATATGACATCATATTCGAAAGTAACTGTCATCAAAATCAGGTTTATGGGAGATTATCAGTGTCAATAAATGATATCACAATTTGAAGAAACTGACATCTGATGATTTGTTAATAATGTAAATATGTGATATCATAAGCACATGACAAAATAATTGGATGAAACTGACATCATAATTCAGATGACATATCAGCATCAATATAAGTATGTAACATCACAATTGCAAGAAAAGTATATGATCATAAGAAGAATTTCACATCATATGAGAATTATGTGGCATGAATGTAAATATATGACATCACAAGAAGGACATGCTATATTTCTAAGGTATTGTCATCATAATTAAGGTGATTTGATATTATCAGTGTAAATATACATCATTATAATTCAAAGATGCAGACATAATTGTGATGATGTGCCAAAATTAAAGTAAGAATGTGAGAGCATAATCGAGATAATAAGACACTAGTAAATTATGTATGTTATATCAAAGAAAGAAATAATGTGACAATTGGAGAGACATGCCAACATAATAAGTATTATGTGACACCATCATAATATGACGTGCAATAAATAACAAATATATGAAAATATAATGAGAATGATATGACAAATTTGAAGGAACTGACAGCTTAATTGGGATGTTATACCACTGTATTTATGTAAGAATGTGACATCATAATTGGAAACAAGTGACTTGATAATTGGAAGGACATCACATGTTAATGTGGTTTGTGTAACATCATCAAAGTAAATATATCTCATCATAAATGAAAGGAATTGACGTAATTGCAAATTTGTAATATCAACAAGGTAAATATAAATAATAAAAAGGGTATCACAAGATATTTGCCAGAACTTAAACCATAATTGATATGATATTCTACCATCAATGTGACATAATAATTAGAAGAAAGTGACAAAAATATGGCATAAAAAAACCTATATATTTCTGAACATAAGAATGTCATTGAATTTTGAAGGTATTGACATAATTGGAAATATGTGGAATTATCAATGTCAATATATGGTCTCATAATTTGAGGTAAATGTCATCACAATAATGATGATTTGATATCAACTACATAACTATATGTCATCAAAAATTAAAGCATGGCATAATAGGAAGGACTGACATCATAGTTATAATGATGTGACATCAATGATATAAATAGATGACACCGAAATACGGTGAAAGCCTAATTGGAAGAAGCGAATATCATAATCACGATATTATTTCAACAGTATAAATATATGACATCAGATATTGAAGAATGTGAAAGCATAATCAGCATATGACATCAACAATGTAAATTTATGACATCATAATAAGAATGAGGGAATTTTCATCATAATTCTGATGACATGACATTATCAAAGTTGATCTGAGACATCATAATGTGAAGAATATGACATGATAATTGGAGGATAGGACATCATAATGCAGATTAGGTTACATCGTCAATGGCATGAAAATTGGTAGAAACTGACAATTTTGGCATGAATGTTGTAAATATATGACATTATAATTGAAAGACATTGACATCATAAAAGTCACATCATCATGTGATTACAGCCATGTAAATATAAGTCATCATAATATGAGCTGTATGACAAAATTATAAGGAAAGAACATAATAATGGTAATGACAAACAACAATGTATATGTATAATATGAATGATTTGACAGAAAAATTGGGAAGAACTTACATCATAATTTGAATGATGTGACACCATCAATATGACATGGTGATATCACAATTGAAAGGAAATGATGTGATATTGTAAGGATAAAGCATCTTAGTATAGGATTATAATAGTATAATCAGTGTACATATGTCACCATAATTGGATGAAACTGATATCCTAATCGTGATATGACATCAACCATGTAAATACAGGACACCTTATTAGAAGAAAGCACATCACAATCCATATGATGTTATGCAAACAATATAAATATATGGTATAATGAGAAATGACAGCATAAAATGAAGGAACTGACAACATAATTATATGACAACATCAATGCAAGTATGCACATCTCAATTGGTAGGAAATGATGTGATAATTGGAGGATAGGAAATGATAATTGGAATTAGGTATCATTGGCAGTGTAACTATATGACACCGTAATTGGAAGAAACTGACACCATAATTGTGATAAGTTTACATAAACAAAGTAAATGTATGACATTCCAATAAGTATGTGACATCAAATTTGGAAGGAATTTACATCCAATTGGCATGATATAACATCTTCAATATCAATATATGACAACATAATTGGAATAAACTGATACCATAATTAAGAGGATGTGATGTCAACAATGTAAATATATGACATCATAATAAAATATATGACAAAATAAATGGAAAGAGGTGTCATCATTATTTAAATGTGACATCATCATTGTTAAGGATTTTCCACCACAATTGGGAGGAAAATGATGTGATAATTGGCAGAATAACATGGATTATGTACCATTATCACTGTCAATATATGACACCATAATTGAAAGAAACCAACATATTTATTGCAATGATATCATCAATGTAAACATATGAAATAATAAAAGAAGGGTATGGCAGCAATATTGGAAGGAACTGATTTCATAATTGGGAGGATGTGACATTAATAAGGTAAGTGTGTTTTATCACAATTGGAAGGAAATGATGTGATTCTTAGAAAGAAATGACAACATAATTTGGGTTATGTGACATCATATATGTCAGTATGTAATATAATGTGTAGAAACTACCATCATAATTGTGATAATGTGACATCAACAGTGAAAATATATAATAACATAAGGAACAGAATGTTACATACATGGGGTGATGTGATAAAATCATATCAGTGAAAATATGGGCCATAGTAAAGAGAAGAAAATGGATGACATAATAACATGAAGTATGTAACAGCATAATTTGAAATAACTGGCATCATTATTGTGGCAATGTAATACCATCAACCTAAATATCCGACAAAACTGAGAGGAAAAGATGTGCTTATTGGAAGGATTTGACATTATAATCGGGATTATGTGGCAAAATATTGTAAATAAATGACATCATAATTTACGGAAAACAACCACATAATCATGATGATGTGACAGCGAGGTAAATAAGTGACATCATATTATGACAGGTAACATGAATATTGGAACGACATTACAGCATAGTTGAGATAAAATGATATCATCAATGTACATATAGGACAGCAAAACTGAAAGAAAACTGACATCATAATTATTTTGATATTATATCAACAATGTAAATATATGATATCATAACAAGTAGTATATGACAGTATATTTGGAAGGACATCATAATTGTGAAGATGTGATAACTTCAACATAATTTGTGACCACACAATTGAAAGGGAGAATGAAGCATGTGAGATATCACAATAGGAAGAATGTGTCACATTCTTGTGACACAAGATTATGTGGCACAATCAATAGAAATTTATGACTTCATAAGTGAAACAAAATAACACAAAAACCTGGTGGATGTGAAAGTAATAATATGAGTATATGACATCATAATAGGAATGACATGACAACATACTTGGAAGGGCATGAAACCATAATTTGCATGATGTGATATCAAAATATAAATATGATATCAAAGTGGGAAGAAAATTACATCATGATTATGATGATGTAACAACTACATTGTAATGTGTAAATATATGAGATCATCAAAAGAAGGATGTGATATCAGTTTTGCTTGACCAATTATAGGGATTTGATGCTATAATTGCCAGGAACAGATATCATATATGATATTAAATAAAAATATCAATGTAAAATATGATATCTTAATCAAAATAAACCGATATCATAAATAAGTTGATGTGACACCATCAATGCCAATGTATGACATCATAGCTGGAAGGAAGACACATCCCTTGAATGTGTATGTGTCAAATGTTAGCCCAGGAGAGCCTTCTTGTCAGGAATCCTTTGCCTAAATGCTTGGATGTGGCCATGGTCACTCAGTGTCATGACAAACAGGTCTGTTGTGGCAGCTTTAGTGATCACCTTGGTGTGTGAAGTAGAGTAGACTGCAGCAGGATTTCTGGGCAGGTCCAAGTCAGAGTGTCCTTGCTTGGTCAAAAAGGGACAGATTCCAGTCCCTGTCCCAAAAGTCTATATTTTGTTTCTGAGTCCTCTCTGCTGTGTTACAGATTGCCATGTGTTTCTGGAGCATTCCTTTGAAATGAGGAAGCATTTTCTAAACCTCCTAGCACACAGAATGGAGGAAAGTGTCTCCTTGCAGTGTCACTGAAGACAACATGGTCTATGCTTCACAAGTCCTGAGCCTAACAAGCATCCCTAACCCTTTCCCTACTCTAACCTTGAACCCCTTCATCCACCTACAAGCCACACCCACACAAACTGTCTGATATACTCAATAGCTGATTGCCCCTAGATAGCCATCCCAGATACATAAAGATGTTGAGCATTTCTTTAAGTGTTTCTCAGCCATTTGAGGTTCCTCTTTTATGAATTTTTTGTTTAGATATGCACTCCATTTTTAATTGGGTTATTTGTTTTGTTCACATGTAGATTCTTGCAATTTTTATTTCTTCTGTATGTTAACTCTCTATTGGAAGTGGAGTTGGTCAATATCTTCCCATTCTGTAGGCTTCTGTTTTGCCCTGTTGACAATGTCATTTTCCTTACAGAAGCTTTTCCGTTTCAGGAGGTCCTCTTATTAATCTTTGATCTTTGTTCCTGACCTTTCAATGTTTTGTTCAAAAAGTTGCCTCCTGTGCCACTGCTCTCAAGGCTATTCCCTACTATCTCTTCAATCAAATTCAGTATTTCTGTTTTATATTAAGAACTTAGATCCATTTGGACTTGATGTTTGTACTCAGTAATAGATATGGATCTATTTGCATTCTTCTATCTCAGACATCCAATTAGACAAACACCATTTGTTAAAGCTGCTTCCTTTTGGTCATTGTATTTTTCTAGCTTCTTTATAAAGCATCAGGTATATATATCAGGTGTGGATATATATCTGTATCATTTATTCTGTTCCATTGGTAATCATGTCTGTTTTTGTGCCAATACCATGAAGCTTCTATTACTATGGAACTGAAGTACAGATTAAGATTAGGGATCTTGATACCTCTAGAAGTTCTTTTATTTTTCAGGAATTTTTTAGGTATCCAAAGTTTTTCTTTCCACATATGAAGTAGTGTATTGCCCTTTTAATGTGTCTAAAGAAGTATATTGGGATTTTCATAGGGATTGCATTGAGTCCTTAGATTATTTTTAATACAGTGGCCATTTTTACTATGTTAATTTTACCAACTCAAGAGCATGTGATTTCTTTCCATTTTTGAGATCTTCAAATTCCTTCTTCATGGACATAAAGATTTTGTCACTCAAGTCTTTCACTTGCTTGGTTAGAGTTGCCAAAGATACCTTATGTTATTTCTATCTATTGTGAAGAGTATTTTTTCTCTTATTTCTTTTCCTCTATATTTGTCATTTGGATATAGGAGGGCTACAGATTTTTTTTTCAGTTTAACTTGTAGCCACCCATATCACTGAAGTTGTTGACCAACTATAGGAGTTCCCTGATCCAGTTTTTGAGGTCATTTATGTATAATATCTCATCTGCAAATAAGGATACTTTAACTGTTTCCTTGTTGACTCATATTCTCTTAATCTCCTTCTCTTGTCTCATTGTTCTTGCTAGTACTTTAATTACTTTATTCAATATTTATAAATGGAGGGAACAACCCCATCTTCCTTCTGATTTTATTGAAATAGCTTTGAATTTTCCTCTATTTAATTTGATGTTGTCAGTAAGGTTGCTGTTATTTACCTTTATTATGTTTCGATATGGCCTTTTTATCCTCAATTTCTCCATAAGGTTTATTTTGAAGGGTTGTTTGATATTATCAAAAGCTTTTTCACATTTTAGTAAGATGATGATGTAGTTTTTTTCTATTAATTTTTTTATGCCGTGGATTAAATTGATTTATTTTTTTATATTGAACGATCCCTTCTTCTCTGGGATCAAGGCTATTCAATCATGGTGAATAATCATTTTAATGTGTTCTTGGATGTACTTTGTAAGTATTTTTTTAAGTTCATTTGTAACTATGTTGAAGAATGAAATGGGCATGTAATTCTATTACTTTTTGAATCTTTGTGATGTTTCGGTATTAGCATGACTCCAAAATATCCAGTAACAACTTTTATTTCTACATTTTTGCATTGGTGAATTTCTGCATTACTACTTTAGTGATGATGTTTCCAATAAAACTATGACACAACTCCTGGATGCTAAATTGTACCTCTCAGTAGAACCCAAGCAAGGTTCACTGATAACATAGGCTGTAGTCTGTGGATATCTTCTCATGCAAGGTTTTCAACTTTGTATAAAAAGCTGAAGGCGTCTGAGGTATCGAGGACTAGATGAGTTTGACATTGTGTACTAGTTCTCACAAGCTGTAGTTATTTCATAGAATGGTTTCTGGGGGTGAGGTAGGTGTTTTCACTACTATAGCCTCTTTGAACTTCTAATATTTATGATTTCTTGGTGCCTGGGTTCACTGTGTCATTATCACCAGGGAAGACTGACTGCTTTGTATGTCAAAATTAAATATGGCCAAGAGCATAGCTTCGAGTACTGCACCCTCTACAATTCAGGAGTTGTTATACCATGCTGGGGGCATCTCAGCTGTGACTTTGGCCCAGTATCAGTTATATTATACCTCAGGATCCTGTATCCTCATCCACCTAAGAGTGGGTTTCCATAATGTGTAATAAATTATGATTGACGTGCCTTTTTACTACACAGTATATCTGATCCTTGAAAATAAGATCCGTCTCAATCTTCATTCCTAAGACCATTTACCAAGATGGGGAATACATAACATGGCATAATTGCCTAAAATAGTGAGTGGTTTGCCATCTGGGACTCTTATGTTAAGCAGTTATAGAGATTTCCCAGTTAGTGGACATATGTTATGAGCAGCATGTCTTATTTCATTCCAGGTGAAATGCTACCCCAAATCAGAATTGTCATGGTAATGCAAACACTACTTTACTTTGGATTCAAGGCAAGTTTACTTCCTCCAGGACACCCCAACTGCTCATTCTGCCCATGGTTTGGTTACCCTGGTGAAAAGTGCAATTTCTTGAGGTAAGTGGTGTTCTAGATTTCTTGACCTTATATAGACAAAGGGGCTTCGCAGGGATGGAAACAGTATTCACACAACAGTCTAACTTTTGGGGCTTGGGGAAGGGGGAGAGTTGATGGGCTCCATTCCTGACTTCCTAGCAGAAAACAAAGATATCTCAAATTCACACAGCCCCATTCATTGTCTCAAGGTGCTTTCTCTGCTCTCCACAGGTACCCATAACTCATTTATGGAACACTACATGTTCTGCTAATTTTGGCCGAAGCTCATCCAGGTGGGAACATACAGTTCTTCCCTTCACTGTTTGTTTTTGCTTTTATTTTTTGATTTGTAGATAATCATATTTTCCACTTGAATTTGTTCTCTCCAAAAATTCCCACGTACCCTGATTCTTCTATACACCTTAACAAAAGTTGACATGAATGACAGCCTAAACCGAAGTTGGAAAATCCTAACCATAGATAGGCAAAATGAAACAGCAGAAGACCACAGTTCTAAACAATGATCTATAGAAAGCAAGAAATGTTGTAGTGGAAGAAATAGCCTTCCATAGGTACGAGAAATAGTAATTACTCAATATCATTTTTGAGAATATACTACTATTAGAGTAATCCACACTTTTTTGATCTTAACAAAACACTTGTATTCATTTCATTTCTCATTCATTTCTTCTTTTCTCATTATTTCTTTTCACCTAAAATTAACTATATAGTGGAGAATATCCACCACTAACTACATAAGTAAAACCTTCCCAATTACCTGTCCTTCTTGCCATTCAGCCTGTTTTCTTTCCTACATTGTTGACTATCTACTTCCCATCATTTATCCTTTGTTCTTCTCTTATTCATGTTCCTTTCTGCCTCTGTTTTGTTTCTTTTTGCTTCTTTCTTTCTTCATTGCTTTTTTCTTCTTTGCTTTCTTTGTTTTTATTTGTTTTAAATGTTCTCTCTTAGGATAGCTCTATCATGGACCAATTACGTGTCAGATAATGTTTAGGCAAGAAACCAGAACTAATACACGGTTTTGTGAGCACTGTGCTGTGATCTGCAGATTAGGCATTTGCCACAGCTAGCTTTAGTAAGCAGACATTTAAGACTTTCTTCATGGTGAAAATGGGGAGAAGCAGAGATTTCTATGAAGGTATACAATGGAGGTTAAATTTAGTGAATCAGAAGAGTTTCCTGTGTCCACTTACACTACTTTTGTGGCTTATGTAGGAAAAATGTTTCTTGGGCTAGCTGAACCATTTTTAAACTGGGGTCACTTCACTCCACCTTGGTGTAGATTCCCAGGAGGAATGAAGTGATTACAGTTGAGAAAGCCTTCCAGGCATCTTTTTTCCTCCTTGGAATATCATGCTTGCATACTTGGCAAGCTACTCTGTATTTGTAGGTAGAAGAATGAGTAGCATGGGACCTAATATTAATCAGTTAAAGGTGTATGGAAATCCTTTGAAATCCCTTCACAGTTAAACATGGGGCAATGATGACAGCTGAGGTTCCTGAACCGTGTACAAATCAGGATTTTGCAATTTCATTCTGGGATGTCTTCTCTGTCTTTGGATCCAGTGTCAATGATTTGTTCTTCAGACTTCTTCAGGCTCATCCAGCTAATAATGGAATTCAAGTTATCTTTTCGAATGGGTTCTCTCATTGAGGTAGAGCTAATTTACCAGACAGTGTCTATATTCCTTGGAAATGATAGTCCTGTACAATCTTCAAGCCTAAGTCCATTCCACTTACTCAACATGGGGATAATATCATTTTCCAGCATTGCATAAAAAGTAAGTGGGATGCCACATAGGAGTCTTTGAATTGGCAGAAAAAAGGGAAAATTGTCTCTACAGAGGGCACATTAAATGGATCTAGGTTAAAAGCATATGATGTTGCAGGTGAAATACTGCCCTGAATCAGAATCTTATTGGTGATACACACACTGCTTTCTTTCTTTTGGTTTTCTTTTCAGGCCTTGCAGTGAGGGTAGTCTGCTTCCTTCAGAACATGGTACTAGTCCGTTATAGTTTATGGAATTTGAGGTATTGTGACTCTGGTGACCAGTACAGACACCTGAGGCATGCAGAGTTCTAGATTTCTTGTTCTAGCAGACATAAAAACGTAGTTCCAGATGCCCATTGTGGCCATATTTAGCAAGGATGCATAACAGTAGTCACCCAGGAGTGCATATGGGGCTTGGCAAAGAGGAACTTATTAGGCTCTTTCTTGTTTTCCTAGTAGAAAAAATGAGAGATCCAAATTTAACACAACCCCAGTCACTGTCCCAAACTTCCTTCTCTGTTCTCTACACACAATCATAGCACATTTCTTGGCATACACGCCACTATCTACTTAATACAACATTCCTAATCATCTGTCCTACTTTCAACTCATCCACTCTTCCTCAATTCTTCTTTTCTACATCCATGCCTCCTTATCATATCTTATTTTTACCTTTATTATTTTATTATTATTTTCATATTTTATATATTTTTTATTTTTATTTCTTACATTTATATTTTATATATTCATTTATTTTATACTTTTATTTATTTAATAAGTAAATATTTATTACATTTATATTTTATATATTGTTACCATTTTATTATTCTATCTTTATTATTCACTCCTAATTAGATTTATTTCTTCATCTTTCTTTTTATTTTATTCTTTCCTTCTTTTCTTTATCATTTTAAATGTCTTCCATTAGAAGAGCTGTATGGTTACTCTTAGTCCAAGTACCTGTCAGACAATATTTTTGAAAGAAAAACTTCAAATCCATTGTTATTTTAAGGAGTTTGGAGTACTGTAGCTTGATTTGCAGACAAGGATACTTTACAGCTAAAAGATTTGTATCATCAAAAAGCTGAATGTTGTGTTATTATTCATGGAGAAAATTATAGAACCGGAACCCTTCATATACGGATCAAAGTATATTACAAATCAATGACATGGAAAGAGTTTGCTTTTTTGAGGTTTTGTTTCTTGTGTGGGTTATGTAGAAAACATGACTCCTGGAATAGTTGAATCAGTTTAAATCTGGTGTTACTTAACTCCACCTAGGTCAAGTTCCCCAGGATGCATACGAGGATCCAGGTTGAGAAATGCTTTGAACTATCATATTTTCATGTCATGTGTTCATTCTTTTTGGCAAGTTGCTCCCTGGATACAGTAGAAGAATGGATATCAAAGGACTTTATTGTAATCCATGGTAAGGCCTGGGGCTCAAGAATCTCACATATTAGCCTAAGATCACACATAATGTGTTCTTCTCCTGATTGTAATACAAGCCTTGGATTGTTCAGAGGTCAGGGAGTATATTCTGTCTTTGTAGATGAAGTTCTGCTCCTTTGCTTCTTGCCACCTTAAAGCTTAAAAAAGAAAGATTGTTCTATGTTGTAATCCCCATACAATCACAATTCTGAAGAGGAGCGCATGTTGACACTTGTTGTACAATTTTCAGAAGCATGTATTCTCATTAGTATAATTGCCCTTCCTTGTGACTGAGTATATAAAATCATTGGCTAATTGTAATCATTGGTAGGCGATAGATGTTATAGTTTCCATGAAGTAGTGAGTAAGTATACATACTGTGTACCTTTCCTAGAACAGAAGACAGGCCTCACAATGTACAGAAAACCTGGTAAATGGTGTTAGGTATGTAATTAATTAAGATAGCACATTTATTACTTTTCCCCTCCTTTTTTTTTAAAAAAAAAGGAACAATGATCAATCTTTGCTGTGTGCCCCATGCAGTCACAACCATCAACAGAAGCTCAGAATGATACAGGTTATAATGAATAGATCACAGAGCTAATTATTTTCTGTAGTTGGAACAATTGTCTATTCTTATGTCTTGAATATTGATTGAAATAGACTGACATCTGTTTGAACAGCAGGTCATCAGTCAATTGAATTACATAGCTGGCTCCTGGTGAGAATTCATAGCAGGCCAAAATGCATACAATTCAGTGTTCAGCAGTACAATAGATCCTGGATTCTGGTTGTACAGGAGAGGGTGGTGGTGAGCAGAATGTCTAGAAGGAACCATGAGTGTTGTCTTTTTCTCTGGTCATTCCCAAAGATATCAATAGTGAGGAAGCAGCTTTTGCAGTTTATTCCTTAGATTGTCAAAGACTTCGTGTTTGCATATGAAAAGCCTTTCCCAAGGTAAAATGTCAATTGTCCAGAAATCCACAAATAAGTATCTGTTCTTGGTACCTGTGCTAGTGAATCAATATAAGTATGGAGATTTGTCAGCATGTATGCCATCTTATGTATCGTGTGTGTGTGTGTGTGTGAGTGTGTGTGCGTGTTTTTCAGTGTTGGTGTGTTTGTTCAGGAAGAGATATTTGTAACTCTATATCCTCTAGTACTTTGCATCTCTCCACTGGGTTTTGGTTCCCCTATTCAAAAAACATATTATAGAGAACATGTGTCCTTTTGAGTTGGAAGGAGCTGAAGGCAGTACACACATCAGTGTTCATCTCCAGTCTAGTGATATGAAAACATGTGTATCTGAAGTATGTCTAAGAATCTATGAATCTACTAGACTGTAAATGTAATACCTTCATTCACTTGTGTGCTTTACAGCACCCATTTTACCTAAAGTGTTGGTAAGAGAAGTAAAAAGGAGTTAGAACTCAAAGATCATGAGTGAGTGGGAACTGTGTGACACTAGAAAGTTTATTAACTTGTTACTGTGTATGAGATCACAATGGGTTAGTCATGACACCAATGAGATTCTCATTATCCCCTGTCAAAGAGCCAACAGGAATGCAGCAGCTTAGATGCTGTGGTACTTGGGTTTATTTTTGTTTTTATTTTGTTTTACTTAATGTCATTATCTGCTGCAGCCTTTCTTTTCAGCATATGTTGGTTTAAATCAAGCTTGTTTTTCTTTTGTTTGTATATTTTATATTCCTCTGTAGTTGTGGAAGTGTATATTTAGTTATGTTTAAAATATTTTTGCGCACTGTTGGGTGAGGGGCAGCCTAGGTCTTGGTGTTTTGTAGTGTCTGTTAGTGCTGGATTTATGTTGGTGATGTTTGTTTGGTCATGCTCTGCATGTGCAATAAGTAGAACACCTGAGGAATTCTATATCAATAAAAACACCTGAGCAGTGACAGTAAAGTTTTCTCTGTTCAGCATGGTGCTTGCCATGACAGTGGTTCCCTCAGCTAAAGTCTGGGAGGGATTTCATCTAGCATTATGCCACTTTGTTGTCCTAGGTGAGCCCACACACATCAACATACTGTTACACTGTACATTTCAGCAAATGTTGGTCCTTATATCTTTGGGCACTAGGTCTTGAGACACTGTTGATGACTACAGTTTTCTGTGACATCAACAATGTAACTATGTGATACAATTTGATGATGTGACACTGACAATGTAGGTCTGTGACATCACAATTGGAAGGAAAATATGTGTTAATGAAAGATAGACCATCCTAATGTGGACAACATGACATCATCCTTAATGTAAAATATGTCATCACAATTAGAAAAATACTGGCATAATATTTGTGATGGAGTGAGATAAAAAATGTAAATACTCATCACAATTTGGAGATGACATCATAGTTGAAAGAAGTTTACATATTTGGTATGATATGTCACTATCAATGCAAATATGTATTATCAAAATTGGAAGACTGAGTTGAGAAATGGAAGAATATGACATAATTTAGGTTATATGACATTACCAGTGCTAACACATGACATCATATTTTGAAGAAACTGACAGCATAGTAACAATGTGACATCATACAGGTAAATATGTGTTATCATAATGAAAAAAAGAACTGACATCATAAATAGTATGATGTGTTAACACCAATGTAGTTAAGTATATGTAATAATTATTGGTTAAATGGACACCATATTCGTTATGACATGATGTTGACGATGTAAATATATGACACCATAATAAGAAATACAAGAAAGCATGTTTGGACAGAACATACATGATAATTTGGATGATGTGACAAAATAAATGCCAGACGAGGTCATCATAATTGGAACAAATTATCTGATCATTGTAAGACTGATATCGCAATGTGGATTTTGTGACATCATGATTGTAAACATTTGGTATCACAATTGTAAGAAAATGACATCACAACTGTGATGTAACTTCAACAGTATAAAGAAAGTAAATCAAAATAAGGAAGATATTTCAGCATATATGGAAGAAAATTACACTATCACCATCACCTTGAGGATATGACATATTTTCATAATTGGAAGGAAATAATGTGATAATTGAAAGAAATGACTTCTTAATGTGGATACTGTGACATCAGCACTGTAATAAAAAGTTCAGAAGCAAATTTCATCATAATCATGATGGTGTCAGAACAACATTGTAAGTATATGCTATCATAATCAGAACTGCTGAGGTCCATCCTTGGTGAGGGCAGAGCTTAAAGTGGATTTATGAGAGAGAGATGACAGAAGAATCAGATGCAGGACATCATTTAGTTTTTTTTATAAGAGACTGACAGAGAGGAAGCACATCTTGGTATGAGTTGACCTATTCTGACAATTTGTGACTGTCAAAGGCTTTCTTTATGCACAAAACCATTTCCTTTAAGACTTTGATGATTGATTACATACACTCTGGAAGTCAGTTTTGTAAAGTCTTCCTTGATAATATAAGTATATTAAAATCAACAAAGCAGGCAAATAGCAAATTTTGTCAAAACTAAAAGCTAACATTATGATAAAATCAGTTTTCTTTAACTCAACACCTTTCTCCTTAAAATTGGTTCCATAAAGCCTTATTGTTAAAGAAATGCTAGAAAGGATGATGCTACTTGAGTTTCACTCTGTTTAAGTTCAACATAGACTTAATGGATTATAATGCCTGTTACATCAAACATATCTTTTTAACAAAAGTCACTTTTGACCCTTGTTTAATTCTTCTTTCCTTCCTCTGTTCTGTTTAACATAAAGCCACCATCCTTTTCTTTGATACTTAAAAATCAAAAGCACTCTGCTGTTTGTCTTTCCATACTATCAGAAAAAATCTTTATTTGATATGTTTGCGCAGGAGGACAGGCAGCTGTGACTCTGTCATGAACTCTTATTTCAATACAATCCCTATCTTTATTACAGTCCTGTAAAGGTTAAAAGGACATTAGGACTACTAGAAATGCTTACTTTATTTTCAGGAACATACCAAGGCTTATCATTAAGTACATGATATCTCTCCCCACCCATATTAATTCTTTATTTCTGAAGCTGGACATGAAAACCTGATTGTCCAGCTACAGCTCATCAGCTTCTAGAATTTCTCTAGTTTGTTTCTTCTTTAATAACTCTTCTTCCACATCCTGTCTTATGCTTACTAATATCAATTATTAATAATCTAAATGTATGTCTCAGTCCTAGACTCTAGGAAGACTCAAATTTCTGCATATTTGTATTTCCCAAGGTCCTGCCATTAGTTTCATTTTTATTAACATCAGCATTTGTTACATCATTCCAACTCTTATCTTTCGGTGAGAGGCCTTTGACAGTAAAGAATATAAGTGGAAGGTGTTAGTGAATTTCTGTCAAGGACATTGAAGGGTCAAAGTCATTCTAGCACTGGAACTTTGTGAAACAGAGCCCTTACTACACTTGGAATCATCACAGAAGGTTACAACAGCATAATTGAATGGAACTGACATTATGAATGGGATGCTGTGATACAATCAATGTCAGGATTTGTCATCATAATTGGAATGAAATCATCTGATGATTTGAAGTATATGACATCATAATGTGTATTATATGACATCATCATTAATGTAAATATATGCCATCATAATTAGAGGAAATGACATCGTAGTTGTGATGATGTGACATCAAAAATGTAAATAAAAGATATTCTAGTAAGAAGGTTATCACAGCATGAATGGTCGGAACTAACATCTTGATAGGGGTGAAGTGTAACCATAAACCTGAGGATGTGACATCATAATTGAAAGGAAATAAGATAATTGTAAGAGTGTGACTTAATTTGGGTTATGTACCATCAGCAATGTTCATCATAATCAGAAGAAACTTACATCATAAATGATACTGTGACATAAACAGTGTAAATATATGACATCATATTTGAAAATAACTGACACCAAAATCAGGTTTATGGGAGATTATCAGTGTCAATAAATGACAAAACAATTTGAAGAAACTGACATCAGAAGATGATGTTTTAATAATGTAAATATATGATATCATAAGCACATGACAAATAATTGGATGAAACTGACATCATAATTCAGATGACATATCAGCATCAATATAAGTATGTAACATCACAATTGCAATAAAAGTACATGGTCATAAGAAGGATTTCACATCATATGAGAATTATGTGGCATCAATGTAAATATATGACATCACAAGAAGGACATGATATATTTGTAAGGTATTGACATCATAATTAAGGTGATTTGATATCATCAGTGTAAATACACATCATTATAATTCAAAGAAACAGACATAATTGAGATGATGTGCCACAATCAATGTAAGGATGTGAGAGCATAATCGAGATAATATAACACTATTAAATTATGTATGTGATATCATAGAAAGAAATAATGTGATAATTAGAGACATGTCAAAATAATTAGTGTAATCTGACACCATCATAATATCATGTGCAATAAATAACACAAATATATACCAACATAATGAGAATGATATGACATTATATTTGGAAGGAACTGACAGCTTAACTGGGATGTTATACCACCCTATCAATGTAAGAATGTGACATCAAAATTGGAACCAAGTCACCTGACTTGGCATCATAATGTGGATTATGTAACATCATCAAAGTAAATATATCTCATCATAAATGAAAGGAACTGACATAATTGCAAATTTGTAATATCAAGAGGGTAAATATAAAATAATAATAAAAAGGACATCACAGCATATTTACAAGGAACTTATCCCATAATTGGTATGATATTCAACCATCAATATGACATTATAATTAGAAGAAAGTGACAAAAATATGGCATGAAAAATATATATATGTCTGAACAGAATAATGCTACTGAATTTTGAAGGTATTGACATAATTGGAACTATGTGGAATTATCAATGTCAATATATGATCTCATAATTTGAGGAAACTCTCATCAGAATCATGAAGATGTGACATCAACTACATAACTATATGTCGTCAAAAATTAAGGCATGGCATAATAAGAATGACTGACATCATAATTATGATAATGTGACTTCAATGATATTAATAGATGACATCAAAATAGGAAAGTGAAAACATAATTGGAAGAAATGAACATCATAATCACAATATGACTTCAACAGTATGAATACATAACCTCAGATAATGAAGAATGTGAAAGCGTAATCAGCATATGACATCAACAATGTAAATTTATGACATTATAAGAATGAGGGAACTTTCATCATAATTATGATGACATGACACTATCAAAGTTGATCTGAGACATCACAATTTGAAGAATATGACATGATAATTGGTGAATAGGACATCATAATGCGGATTAGGTTACATTATCAATGACATTAAAAGATATCACAATTGGAAGAAACTGACAACAATTTTGACATGAATGTTGTAAATATATGACATCATAATTGGAAGATATTGACATCATAATTGGGATGACGTGACAACAGCCATGTAAATATAAGTCATAATATAAGCTGTATGATAATAAGGAAACAACATCATAAATGTAGTGACAATTATCAACAATGTATATGTATGATATCATAATATGAATGATTTGACACAAAATTCGGAAGAACAGAAATCATAATTTGAATGATGTGACACCATCAATATGATGTGGTGACATCAACATTGGAAGGAAATGATGAGATATTGTAAGGATAAAAAATATGGATTATAATAGTATAATCAGTGTGCATATGTCACCGTAATTGGATGAAACTGACATCATAATCATAATATGACATCAACCATGTAAATATAGGACACCTTGTTAGAAGAAATCACATCAAAATCAATATGATATTATGCAAACCATATAAATATATGGTATCATAATAAGAAATGACAGCATAATATTAGGGAACTGACAAGATAGGCCTTGCAATGAGGGTGGTCTGCTTCCTTCAGAACATGGCACTGGTCCCTTATAGCCTTTGGAACTGGAGGTATTGTGACTCTGGTGACCAGTTCAGACTCCGGAGGCATTCAGAGGTCTGGATTTCTTGTTCTATCAGAGATAAAAACACAGTTCCAGGTGCCCATTGTGGCCATATTTAGCAGGGATGCATAACAGTAGTCACCCAGGAGTGCATATGAGGCTTTGCAAAGGGAAACATGCTGGGCCCTTTCTTGTTTTCCTAGCAGAAATAATGAGAGATCCAAATTTAACACAACCCCATCCCTGTCTGAAGATTCCTTCTCTGTTCTCTATAAACACTCATAGCACATTTCTTGGTATATACCCCACTATCTACATAATACAACATTCCTAATCATCTGTCCTACTTTCAACTCATCCATTTATCCTCAATTCTTTTTTCTACATCCATGCATCCTTATCATGTCCTATTTTTACCTTTATTATTTTATTATTATTTTCATATTTTATATATTTTATATTTTTATTACTTATATTTATATTTTATATATTCATTTATTTTATACATTTATTTTTTAAAAAATAAACATTATTTGTTACATTTATATTTTATATATTGTTATTATTTTATTATTTTATCTTTATTATTCACTCCTAATTAGATTTATTCCTTCATCTTTTATTTTGTTTTATTCTTCTCTTCTTATTATTCTTTTTCATTTTAAATGTCTTCCATTAGAAGAGCTGTATGGTTACTCTTATTCCAAGTACCTGTCAGACAATATTTTTGAAAGAAAAACTTCAAATCCATTACTATTATAAGAATTTGGGAGTACTGTAGCTAAAAGATTTGTATCATCAAAAAGCTGAATGTTGTGTGATTATTCATGGTAAAAATTATAGAACTGGAAACCCTTCATAGAGTGATCAAAGGATATTACAAATCAATGAAATAGAAAGAGTTTGCTTTTTTCAGGTTTCATTGCTTGTGTGGCTTTTATACAAAACATGACTCCTGGAATAGTTGAATCAGTTTAAATCTGGTGTTACTGAACTCCACCTAGGTCAAGTTCCCCAGGATGCATACGAGGATCCAGGTTGAGAAATGCTTTGAGGTAAAATATTTTCATATCATGTGTTCATTCTTTTTGGCAAGTTGCTCCCTGATTACAGTAGAAGAATGGATATCATAGGACTTTATTGTAATCCATGGTAAGGCCTGGGGCTCAAATTTCTCACAAATTAGCCTAAGATCACACATAATGTGTTCTTCCCCTGATTGGAATGCAAGCCTTGGATTGTTCAGAGGTCAGGGAGTATATTCTGTCTGTTGTAGATGAAGTTCAGCTCCTCTCCTTCTTGCCACATTAAAGCTTAAAAAAGATTGTTCTATGGTGGAATCCCCATGCAATCACAATTCTGAAGGGTAGCCCATGTTGACACTGGTTTTACAATGTTCAGAAGCATGTATTCTCATTAGTATAATTTCCCATCCTTGTAACTGAGCATATAAAATCATTGGCTAATTGTAATCATTGGTAGGGGATAGATGTTATAATTCCCATGAAGTAGTGAGTAAGCATACATACTGTGTACCTTTCCTAGAAGGAAGCCAAGCCTCAAAATGTACAGAAAACCTGGCAAATGGTGTTAGGTATGTAATTTATTAGGATAGCACATTTATTACTTGTCCCCTCCTTTTTAAAAAAAAAGAAACAATGATTGATCTTTGGTGTGTGCCCCATGCAATCACAACCATCAACAGAAGCTCAGAATGATACAGGTTATATAATGAATGGATCACAGAGTAAAGTATTTTCTATAGTTGGAACAATTGTCTATTCTTGTGTCTAGCATATTGATTGAAATAGACTGACATCTGTGTGAACAGCAGCTCATCAGTCAATTGAATTACATAGCCTGCTCCTGGTGAGAATTCATAGCAGGCCAAAATGCATACAATTCAGTGTTCAGCAGTACAATAGATCCTGGATTCTGGTTGTACAGGAGAGTGGTGGTGGGCAGAATGTCTAGAAGGAACCAAGAGTGTTGTCTTTTTCTCTGGTCATTCCCAAAGATATCAATAGTGAGGAAGCAGCTTTTCCAGTTTATTCCTTAGATTGTCGAAGACTTTGGGATTGCATTTGAAAAGCTTTTCCCAAGGTAAAATGGCAATTTTTCAGGAATCCACAAATAAGTATTTATTCTTGGTACCTGTGCTAGTGAATCAATAGAAGCGTGGATATTTGTCAGCATGTATGCCATCTTAGGTATCTCGTGTGTGTGTGTGTGTGTGTGTGTGTGTGTGTGTGTGTGTGTGTGTATCTCAGGTTTCGTGTGTTTGTTCAGGAAGAGATATTTGTAACCCTATTTCCTCAACTGCTTTGCATCTTTCAACTGGGTTTTGGTTCTGCGATTCAAAAGAGCATGTTAAAGAGAACATGTGTCCTTTTGAGTGGCAAGTATCTGAAGGCAGAACACAGATTGCTGTTCATCTCCAGTCTAGTGATATGAAAGCACGAATATCTGAAATATGTCTAAGAATCTATGAATCTACTAGACTGGCAATGAAATACCTTCATTCACTTGAGTGCTTTACAGAGCCCATTTTTACCAAAATTGTTGGTAAGAGAAGTAAAAAGGAGTTAGAACTCAAAGATAGACTTGTGATTTTGGAAAAAGTAAATAAGTTTATAGTGAAGTGTCATGAGTGAGTGGGAACTGTGTGACACTAGAAAGTTTATTCACTTGTTACTGTGTATGAGATCACAATGGTTTTCTCATGACACCAATGAAATTCTCATTATCCCCTGTCCAAGAGCCAACAGGAATGTAGAAGCTCAGATGCTATTGCTTTTGGTTTTGTTTTTGTTTTGTTTAACTCAACATCAGTATCTGCTACGACCTATCATTTCAGCATATATTGGTTTAAATAAAGCCATTGCTCAAGTCTTGAAAGCTTGATTTCACATCTGACATTAGAAGTAAAGGTAGTAATGCCAGCTGGCATAGGTTACAGTTGTGTATAAGTTGATCAAAGAATTTTGGTTGAGAAATTCTTGTTTCCTATGAATTGTCACTATGGAATGGAAACCTTGGTCTTCAGAAGTGTCCACAATGGGTAAGTTCTCCACTGGGTATGTCTTCACCAGATTTTGAACTCATTTCTTAGACTAAGCCTTGGTTGATGAGGTAGGTGTTTTTCTCTAATGTGGCATCTTCTTACCCTTTTTGTTTGTTTATTGTATTCTTCTCTCATACAATAATACATCTTGAAATCAGTTTTTTTTCCCTTTCTACCTATCCATGCCCTCGTCCCTCACAGATGCACTGGTCTTCTATTTCCCATCAGAAAAGAACAGGTCTCACAAGGATACAACAGAATACAGTACAAAAGTATACAATAAGACTAGACACAAACAGTCAAATCAAGGTTGCATGAGTCAAACCAGTAGGAGTCAAAATATCTCAAGTGTAGGTAAAAGAATCAGAGACACCCAAACACCGCAATTAAATTGTGACTGTGAGATCATAAAAGTTTCCTGATGACCCCAGAAAAATTCTTATGATTCCCTCTCATGCAACCAACAGGCAGCGAGCAGTTGAGATGCTGTAGGTGTGTAGTTTTGTTGTTGTTGTTGTTTAGTATGTATATTTTATACTCAAGTATATTTAATATTCCTCTATAATTGTGGAAGTTTATTTTTAGTTATGTTTAATATAATTTTGTGCACTGTTGGGTGAGGGGCAGCCTAGGTCTTGGTGTTTTGTAGTGTCTGCAAGTGTTGGATTTATGTGGGGGATATTTATTTGGTCATGCTCTGCATGTGCAATCAGTAGAACACCTGAGGAATTCTATATCAATAAAAACACCTGAGCAGTGACAGTCTAGTTTCCTCTATTCAGAATGATGCTTGCCATGACAGTGGTTCCCTCAGCTAAAGTCTGGCAGGGATTTCATCTATCATTATGCCACTGTGTTGTCCTAGGTGAACTCACATATCAACATACCGTTACACTGTATATTTCACCATATGTTGGTTCTTATGTCCTTGGGGATTGAAAATCTTGAGCCATTGTTGATCACTGCAGTCTTCTGTGACAACAACAATGTAAATATGTGATACAATTTTGATGACGTGACACTGAAATCCTAGGCCTGCGTCATCACAATTAGAAGAAAAATGTGATTGAATGAAGGATAGAGCGTCTTAATGTGGACAACATGACATCATCATCAATGTAAAATATATGTCATCAAAATTAGAAAAAACTGGCATAATAATTGTGATGGAGTAAGGTCAAAAAATGTAAATACACATCACAATTTATAGATGACATCAGAATTGGGAGAAGTTTACGTAATATTTGAGATGGTATGATACTATCAATGCAAGTACGTGATATCAAAATTTGAAGACAATGATTTGAGAATTGGAAGAATATGATATCATAATTTGGGTTATATGACATCACCAGTGCTAAAAAATGACATCTTATTGGGAGGAAACTGACAGCATAGCAACAATGTGACGTCATCCACGTGAGTATGTGATATCATAATGAAAAGGAACTGACATCATAAATAGAGGGATGTGTTAACATCAATCTAAGGATATGCAATACTCATTGGATGAAATGGACACCATAATCATGATGACATGAGGTCGATGATGTAAATATATGGCACCATAATAAAAACTGCATGAAAGCGTGGTTGGACAGAACAGACATCATAATTTGGATGATGTGACAATGTTAATGCCAGAAAAAGTTCATCATTATTGGAACAAATTATCTGATCATTGTAAGACTGATATCATAATGTGGATTTTATGACATCATGAATGTAAACATTTGTATCACAATTGTAAGAAAATGACATCACAACTGTGATGTGACCTCAACACTATAAAGAAAGGAAATCAAAATAAGGAAAATATTTCTGCAAAAATGGAAGGAAATTACACCATCAACCATCACCTTGAGGATGTGACATATTTTCATAATTGGAAAGAAATGATGTGATAACTGCAAAGAAGTGACTTCTTAATGTGGATTCTGTGACATCAGCATTGTAATAAGAAGGGTATGGCATTATATTCAGAAGAAACTGCCATCATAATCATGATGGTGTCAGATCAACATTGTAAGTATATGCTATCATAATCACAACTGCTGAGGTCCAGCCTTGGTGAGGGTAGAGCTTAAAGGGGATGGATAAAAGAGCGCTGAGAGAAGAATCAGATGCAGGACACCATTCAGTTTTGTTTTATAAGAGACTGACAGAGAGGAAGCACATCTCAGTATGGCTTGACATATTCTGACAATTTGTGACTGTCAAACGCTTTATTTATACACAAAATCATTTAAGACTTTGATGATTGACTACATACCCTCTGGAAGTCATTTTTGTAAAGTCTTCATTGATTACATCAGTTTATTAAAATCAACAAATCAGGCAAATAGTAAATTTTGTCAAAACTAAATGCTAACATTACGATAAAATCAGTTTTCTTTAACTCAACATCTTTCTCCTTAAAATTGGTGTCATGAAGCCTTGTGGTTAAAGAAATACTAGAGAGGATGATGCTATTTGAGTTTGACTCTGTTTAAGTTGAACATAGAGTTAATGGATTATAATGCCTGTTACATCAAACGTATCTTTTTAACAAAAGTCACTTTTGACCCTTGTTAAATTCTTCTCTCCTTTCTCTGTTCTGTTTAATATAAGACCACCATCCGTTCCTTTGATTCTTAAAAAACGAAAGCAGTCTGCTGTTTGTCTTTCCATACTATCAGAAAAGTCCTGATTTGACATGTTTGGTTAGGAGGACAGGCAGTTCATTGAGCTAAAATGTCCTTTTTTGTGACTCTGTCATGAACTCTTGTTTCAATACAATCCCTATCTTTATTGCAGTCCTGTAAAGTTTAAAGGACAATAGGACTTCTAAAACCGCTTAATTTATTTTCAGGAACATACCAAGACTTATCATTAAGTGCAAGATCTCTCTCCCTGCCCATATTAACTCTTTATTTCTGAAGCTGGACATGAAAACCTGATGATCCAGCTAGAGCTCATCAGTTTCTAGAATTTCTCTAGTTTGTTTCTTCTTTAATAGTTCTTCTTCCACCTCCTGTCTTATGCTTACTAATTTCATTTATTTATAATCTAAATGTATGTCTCAGTCCTAGACTCTAAGGAAGACTCAAATTTCTGCATATTTGTATTCCCCAAAGTTCTGCCATTAGTTTCATTTTTATTAACACCGACATTTGTTACATTATTCCAACTCTATCTTTCGGTGAGTGGCCTTTGATAGTAAAGAATATAAGTGTAAGGTGTTAGTGAATTTCTGTCAAGGGCAGTGAAGGGTCAATCAAGATCATTATAGCACTGGAACTTTGTGAAACAGAGCCCTCACTACACTAGGAATCATCACAGAAGGTTACGACAGCATAATTGAATGGAACTGACATCATGAGTGGGATGCTGTGATACAATCAATGTCAGGATTTGTCATCATAATTGGAATGAAATCACCTGATTATTGGAAGTATATGACATCATAATGTGTATTATATGACATCATCATTAATGTAAATATATGCCATCATAATTAGAAGAAATGACATCATAGTTGTGATGATGTGACATCAACAATGTAAATAAATGATATCCTAGTAAGAAGGTTATCACAGCATGAATGGACGGAACTGACATCATGATAGGGGTGAAGTGTAACCATAAACCTGAGGATGTGACATCATAATTGAAAGGAAATATTATAATTGGAAGAATGTGATTTAATTTGGGTTATGTATCATCAGCAATGTTCATCATAATCAGAAGAAACTGACATCATAAATGATACTGTGACATAAACAATGTAAATATATGACATCATATTTGAAAATAACTGACATCAAAATCAGGTTTATGGGAGATTATCAGTGTCAATAAATGACATAGCAATTTGAAGAAACTGGCATCAGAAGATGATGTGTTAATAATGTAAATATATGATATCATAAGCACATGACAAAATAATTGGATGAAACTGACATCATAATTGAGATGGCATAACAGCATCAATATAAGTATGTAACATCACAATTGCAAGAAAAGTACATGGTCATAAGAAGGATTTCACATCTTATGCGAATTATGTGGCATCGATGTAAATATATGACATCACAAGGAGGACATGCTATATTTGTAAGGTATTGACATCATAATTAAGGTGATTTGATATCATCAGTGTAAATACACATCATTATAATTCAAAGAAGCAGGCATAATTGTGATGATGTGACATCAAAATTGTAAATATATGACATACCTATTAAGGATGTGGAATGAACTGACATCATAATTGAGATGATGTGCCACAATCAATGTAAGGTTGTGAGAGCATGATCGTGATAATATAACACTATTAAATAATGTATGTGATATCATAGAAAGAAATAATGTGATAATCGGAGAGACATGCTAACATAATTAGTATTATGTGACACCATCATAATATGATGTGCAATAAATAACATAAATATATGACAACATAATGAGAATGATATGACATTATATTTGGAAGTAGCTGACACCATAATTGGGATGTAATACCACCTTATCAATGTAAGAATGGGACATCAAAATTGGAAACAAATCACCTGATACTTAGAAGGACATGGCATCATAATGTGGATTATGTAACATCATCAAAGTAAATATATATCATCATAAAGGAACTGACATAATTGCAAATTTGTAATATCTAGAAGGTAAATATAAAATATTAATAATAAGTATATCACAGCATACTTGCAAGGAACTTATACCATAATTGATGATGTTCCACCATTAATGTGACATATTAATTAGAAAAAAGTGACAAAAGTATGGCATAAAAATCTATATATATATCTGAACATAAGAATGTCATTGAATTATGAAAGTACTACATATTTGGAACTATGTGGAATTATCAATGTCAATATATGACTTCATAATTTGAAGAAACTGTCATCACCATCATGATGATGTGACATCAACTACGTAACTATATGTCATCAAAAATTGAGACATGGCATAATAGGAAGGACTGGCATCATAATTATGATGATGTGACATCAATGATATATAATAGATGACATCAAAATAGGAAAGTGAAAGCATAATTGGAAGGAGTGAACATCATAAGCACGATATTACTTCAACAGTATAAATATATGACCTCAGATAATGAAGAGTGTGAAAGCATAATCAGCATATGACATCAACAATGTAAAATTTATGACATCATAATAAGAATGAGGGAACTTTCATCATAATTCTGATGACATGACACTATCAAGTTGATCTGAGACATCACAATTTCAAGAATATGACATGATAATTGGAGGATAGGACATCATAATGTGGATTATGTTACATCGTCAATGACATTAAAGATATCACAATGGAAGAAACTGACAACAATTTTGACATGAATCTTATAAATATATGATATCATAATTGGAAGATATTGACATCATAATTGGGATGATGTGACAACAGCAATGTAAATATAAGTCATCATAATATGAGCTGCATGACAAAATAATAAGGAAAGAACATCATAACTGTAGTGACAAATATCAACAATGTATATGTATGATATAATATGAATGATTTGACAGCTAAATTGGGAAGAACTTACATCATAATTTGAATGATGTGACACCATCAATATGACATGGTGACATCACAATTGAAGGAAATGATGTGATATTGTAAGAATAAAGCATCTTAATATGGATCATAATAGTATAATCAGTGTACATATGTCACCACAATTGAATGAAACTGACATCATAATCGTGATATGACATCAACCATGCAAATATAGGACACCTTATTAGAAGAAATCACATTACAGTCAATATGATGTTTTGCAAACAATATAAATATATGGTATCATAATAAGAAATGATAGCATAATGTGAAGGAACTGACAACATAATTATGTGACACAATCAATACAAGTATGTGACATCTCAATTGGTAGGAAATGATGTGATAATTGGAGGATAAAAAATGATAAATGGAATTAAGTTTCACTTGCAGTGTAACTATATGACACTGTAATTGGAAGAAACTGACATCATAATTGTGATAAGTTTACATCAACAATGTAAATATATGACATCCCAATAAGGATGTGACATCAAATTTGGAAGGAATTTACATCAAATTGGCATGATGTGACACCTTCAATATCAATATATGACAACATAATTGGAATAAACTGATGCCATAATTAAGAGGATGTCATGTCTACAATGTAAATATATGACATCATAATAAAATATATGACAGCATAAATGGAAAGAACTGCCATCATTATTGAGATGTGACACTATCATTGTTAAGGATGTTCGACCACAAGTGGAAGGAAAATGATGTGACAATTGGCAGAATAATATGGATTACGTACCATCATCACTGTCAATATATGACACCATAATTGAAAGAAACCAACATCACAATTGCAATGATATCATCAGTGTAAATATATGAAATAATAAAAGAAGGGTATGGCAGTATAATTGGAAGGAACTGATTTCATAATTGGGAGGATGTGACATTATTAAGGTAAGTGTGTTATATCACAATTGGAAGGAAATGATGTGCTATTTAGAAAGATGCGACAACATAATTTGGGTTATGTGACATCATCTATGTCAGTATGTAATATAATGTGAAGAAACTAACATCATAATTGTGATAATGTGACATCAACAGTTAAAAATATATAATAACATAACGAACAGAAAGTTACATACATGGGGTGATGTGATAAAATCCTATCAATGAAAATATAGGCCATAGTAAAGGGAAGAAAATGTATGACATAATAACATGAAGTATGTAACAGCATAATTTGAAATAACTGGCATCATAATTGTGACGATGTAACACAATCAACCAAAATGTCTAACATAACTGAAAGGAAAAGATGTGCTTATTGGAAGGATATGACATTATAATCAGGATTATGTAGCAAAATAATGTAAATAAATGACATCATAATTTATGGAAAACAACCACATAATCATGATGATGTGACAGCGAGGTAAATAAGTGACATCATATTATGACCGGTTACATGAATATTGGAAGGACATTACAGCATAGTTGAGATAATGTGATATCATCAATGTACATCTAGGACAGCAAAATTGAAAAAAAACTGACATCATAATTGTTTTGATGTGATATCAACAATGTAAATATATGACATCATAACAAAAATTATATGACAGGATATTTGGAAGGACATCATAGTCTTGAAGATGTGATACCTTCAACATAATTTGTGACCACACAATTAAAAGGAAGCTTAGGAAGCACGTGACATGTTACAATAGGAAGCATGTGACACCGTAATTGGGATTATGTGGCCCATCAATAGAAACTTATGATTTCATAAGTGGAACAAAGTAACACCAAAACCTGGTGGATGTGATACCAATAATATGAGTATATGACATCATAATAGGAATGACATGACAACATACTTGGAAGGGCATGAAATCATAATTTGCATGATGTGACATCAAAATATCAATATGATATCAAAGTGGGAAGAAAATTACATCATTATTATGATGATGTAACAACCACAATGTAATGTGTAAATATATGAGATCATCAAAAGAAGGATGTGATATCAGTTTTGGTTGGCCAATTATAGGGATGTGATGCTATAATTGCCAGGAACAGATGTCATAGTTGATATTAAGTAAAAATATCAATGTAAAATATGATATCTTAATCAAAATAAACTGATATCATAAATAAGTTGATGCGACACCATCAATGCCAATGTATGACACCATAGCTGGAAGGAACAGACATCCCTTAAAACTGTATGTGTCAAATGTTAGCCTAGGAGAGCCTTCTTGTCAGGAATCCTTTACCTAGATGCTTGGTTGTGGCCATGGTCACTCAGTGTCCTGACACCCAGGTCTGTCGTGGCAGCTTTAGTGATCACCTTGGTGTGTTTAGTAGAGTAGACTGCAACAGGATTTCTGGGCAGGTCCAAGTCAGAATGTCCTTGCTTGGTCACAAAGGGACAGATTCCAGTCCCTATCCCAAAAGTCTATTTTTTGTTTCTGAGTCCCCTCTGCTGTGTTACAGATTTTCATGTGTTTCTGGAGCATTCCTTTGGAATGAGGAAGCATTTTCTAAATCTCCTAGCACCCAGAATGGAAGAAAGTGTCTCATTGCAGTGTAATTGAGGACCCCCAAGATCTGTGCTCCACAAGACCTGAGCCTAACAAGCATCCCTAACCCTGTCCCTGCTCTAACTTCCACCTTGAACCCCTTCAACCACCTACAAGCCAGACCCACACACACTGTCTGATATACTCAGTAGCTCATTGCCCCTAGAGAGCCATCCCAGATGCATAAAGATGTTGAGCATTTCTTTAAGGATTTCTCAGCCATTTGAGGTTCCTCTTTTGTGAATTCTTTCTTTAGATATGCACTCCATTTTTCATTGGGTTATTTGTTTTCTTGACATTTAGATTCTTTCATTTTTTATTTATTTTGTATGTTAACTCTCTATTGGAAGTGGAGTTGGTCAATATCTTCCCATTCTGTAGACTTCTGTTTTGCCCTGTTGACAATGTCATTTTCCTAACAGAAGCTTTTCAGTTTCATGAGGTCCTCATTAATCTTTGATCTTTGTTCCTGACTTTTCAGTGTTCTGTTAAAAAAGTTGCCTCTTGTGCCACTGCTCTCAAGGCTATTGCTTACTTTCTCTTCAATCACTTTCAGTATATCTGGTTTTATATTGAGAACTTAGATCCATTTGGAATTGAGGTTTGTACTCAGTAATAGATATCAATCTATTTGCATTCTTCTACTGCAGACATCCAATTAGACCAGCAGCATTAGTAAAAGATGCTTTCTTTTTGTCATTGTATTTTTCTCGCTTCTTTATAAATGATCAGGTAACCATAGGTGTGTGGATTTATACCTGTATCTTTTATCCCATTCCATTGGTCATCATGTCTCTTTTTGAGCCAATACAGTGCAGTTTTTATTACTATGGCTCTGTAGTACAGATTAAGATCAGGGATCTTGATACCTCTAGAAGTTCTTTTATTTGTCAGGATTATTTTAGCTATCCAAAGTATTCTGTTTTTCCATATGAAGTTGTGTATTGCCCTTTTAATGTCTTTAAAGAACTATATTGGGATTTTGATAGGGATTGCATTGAGTCTTTAGATTCCATTTAGTACAGTGGCCATTTTTACTATGTTAATCTTTCCAACCCAGGAGCATGGGATTTCTTTATATCTTTTGAGATCTTCAAATTCCCTCTTCAAGGACATAAAGATTTTGTCATTGAAGTCTTTCACTTGCTTGGTTAGAGTTGTCCAAGATACCTTATGTTATTTGTCTCTATTGTGAAGAGTATTGTTTCTCTTATTTCTTTCTCTGTCTATTTGTCATTTGTATATAGGAGGGCTACAGATTTTTTTTAGTTTATCTTTTAGCCAGCCATTTCACTGAAGTTGTTTACTAGCTGTAGGAGTTCCCTGATACAGTTTTTGAGGTCATTTATATATAATATCTCATCTGTAAATAAGGATGCTTTGACTGTTTCCTTGTGAATTCATATCCCCTTAATCTTCTTTTGTCTCATTGTTCTTGCTAGTAATTTAAGTACTGTATTCAATATTTATAAATGGAGGGAACAGGCTGGTCTTCCTTCTGATTTTAGTGAAAGTGCTTTGAGTTTTCCTCTATTTAATTTGATGTTGTCAGTAGGATTGCTGTTACTTACCTTTATTATGTTTTGGTATGGCCATTTTATCCTCAATCTCTCCATGAGGTTTATTTTGAAGGGTTGTTCGATATTATCAAAAGCTTTCTCTCTTTGTAGTGAGATGATCATGTAGTTTTTTTCCTATTAATTTGTTTATGCAGTGGATTACATTGACTTATTTTCTTATATTGAACCATCCCTTCTTCTCTGGGATCAAGGCTATTCAATTATGGTGAAGAATCTTTTTAATGTGTTCTTGGATGCACTTTGTGAATATTTTATTGAGTTCATTTTCATCTATGTTCATGAGTGAAATTGACATATATTTCTGTTTCTTTTTGAATCTTTGTGATGTTTGGGTATTCGCATGACTGTGGCCTCATAGAATGAGTTTGGAAAAGTTCATTCTGCATCTGTTTTGAAGAATAACTTGAGAAATTTTGGTTTTCCTTCTTCTTTGAATGTCTGATATAATTCTTACCTAAAGTCATCTGGCCCTGACTTTTTATTGATTGTGAGTCCTTTACTGGCTTCTTCATTTCCTTGAGAGTTATAGTTCTGTTTAAGTTGTTTATATCCTCCTTTTTCTTTCTGGTTTGGTGATTTGGATATTCTCTCTCTGTCTTTAAATTAGTGTGGCTAGGGGTTTGTCTATATTCCTGATTTTCTCAAATAATCAGCTCTTTGTTTCATTGACTCTTTGAATTGTTCTCTTTTTTTCTATTTTACTGATTTCAGCCCTCAGTTTGATTAATTCTTGGTGTCTACTTCTTTTGTGTATGATTGCTTCTTTTTGTTCTAAGGCTTTCAAATCTGCTCTTAATTTGCTAGTATATGAATTCTCCACTCTTTTCTTGTAGGCACTTTGTGCTATGAATTTTTCCCCTTAGCATAGTTTTTTTTTCATGTAAAATAAATTTGGATATTTTTTAGAATCATTTTCATTGAATTCAAGAAAGTCTTTAATTTCTTTCTTTATTTCTGTCTTCAACCAGTTGTCATTTAGTAGAGAGTTGTTGAGTTTCCATGAAATTGTCAGCCTTCTGCTGTTGCTGTTGTTGAAGTTGAGCATTGATCCATCATGATCTGATAGGATACACGGGGTTATTTTAGTTTTCCTGTATTTATTGAGGTTTGCATTTTGGCAAAGAATGTGGTCACTTATGGAGAATGTTTTGTGAGATGGTAAGAAAAAGATGTTTTCTTTTTGTGTGGGTAAAATGCTCTGTAAATGTCTGTTAGGTCCATTTATTTTATAACATTTGTTAATGCCAATATTTCTCAGATATTTTTTGTATGGATGTCCTGACAGTTGGTGAGAGTGGGGTATTGAAATCTCCTAGTATTAGAGTGTGAAGGTCAATGTGTTTATTTAAATTTTGCATTGATCTTTTACAAATTTTGGAGCCCTCATGTTATGGATGGAAGTGTGAAGAATTGCAATGTCATCTTAGTGGATTTTTTGCCTAATGGGTATGAAATGTCCTTCCCTATCTCTTCTGATTAAGTTTGGTTTGGAGTCTACTTTGATGGACATTAAAATGGCAATATCAACTTGTTTTTTAGGTCCATTCTCTTGGTGAAACTATTCCCAATGCTTTACTCTGAGGTAATGTTTATCTTTGAGGTCAGGGTATGATTCTTGTATACAGCAGGAATCAGGATTCTGTTTTCAAATCCATTCTGTCAGTCTGTTACTTTTTTTTGGGAAATGGAGACCATTAATCTTGAGGGATATCAATGACCAATGATTGTTAGTTCCTGTTATTTTGTAGTTATTTTTGACGTGTGGGAGTGTGTGTGTGTGTGTGTGTGTGTGTGTGTGTGTGTGTGTGTCCCTTCTGTTGAGTATGATAATGTGAGATTATTTATTTCCTGTGATTTCCTGATTGTAGTTAGTCCCTTGGATTGGAGTTTTCATTCTAGTACCTTCTGTAGGGCAGGATTTGTAACTAGGTCTTGTTTGAATTTGGATTTATCATGAAATATTTTGGTTTCTCTGACTATGATAATTGACAGTTTAGCTGGGAATATTAGTCTGGGCTGGCACCTGTATTCCCTTAGACTCTGTAGTTTTCCTGTTTAGGGTTAGGCATTAAGGTATCCATTAAGAAGTTAGGTGTAATTCTAGTAAGTTTGCCTTTGTATGTGATTTGTTGTTTTTCTCTTGCAGTTATTAGCATTCTTTGTTCTGTATGTTCAGTGGTTTCATTTTTATGTGGCAATGGGACTTGCTTTTCTGGTCCCGTCTAATTCATGTTCTATAAGCTTCTTGTACTTTTATAGGCATCTCTTTCTTTATATTTGGGAAATTTTTTTCAATGATTTTGTTGAATTTTTTATCTCTACAAATTTTGTGAAGTATCTATGTCCTGATATGTAGTAGCCAAAGAGTCTACCACATGTGCTAAGTCTGTACAAAATTGAGTTTGTGTCTTGAAATGTGTCTAGTCTGGGAAATTATTTTTAAATATCCTATCATCAAGATTAGCAGCAAGTGCCTTTATTGTTAAGACAATATACTCGCCCTTGTCTGAGGGATGCCTCCCTTCAGATGTGCTGATATTGGTGAGGGTCTGCAGCTGCAATGACTGATCTCTCACCAAGCCAAACTATTTGAATTTGAGGGCCAAATCTGTTGGAAGTAGAGGCACTCATGTTGTTTTACAGATACCAGATAACAGCCCAGATAATGCAGCTAAAAGGACAACAGATCCTTCTCTACAACATTTAATTCCCATGTTTAGATGCTGAAAATAGAAGTGGAATTTACCTTGTTATCACATCTTCTCACTAATGACTTCATAATGAAAGAAGTATCAAAAATTCTGGAGCTTAAAAACACTGAGTTCACAGTAATTGAACAGTATTTGTTGTCCTGATCATGTGACACAGAGACATAGAAGGAACATGGCTATAAATCCAACATAAAGACACCAAATGAGATAGATAGGCGAAGGACCTTATGCATACAAATAGACTGAAATGGGAGATTTTTTTCAATATAAAAATAGGAGGCAAGTTTTTAAGTGTTTGGAAATATTTATTTATTTATTTATTTATTTATTTATTTATTTATTTATTATTTAGCTTTGTAACAAGATATTATGTATTCAAGGTTGGTCTTGAGCTTATTTTTTAACTAAGGCTGGGCTTGACTCCTTACCTTTTTCCTCTGCCTTTCCAGTCCTACGGTTAATTGTATGTACCACCATGCCTAGTCTGTGTTGTGCTGGGCATCAAACCCAGAGTTTTTGTGAATGCTAGGTCTGCAATGAACTACGTGAACAGCCCAAATGTGTGGATTTTTCTCTTTTTTATGAATTGACTTTTTGTTTTTTGTGTATAAGTCTGAGTGAGCATATGCCATATTTATGAGACCAAAGAGACCAGTAGAGAGCTTCAGAATACTTGTAGCTGGAGTTACAAGCAATTGAGAGCCAAACATTGTTGGTGCCAGGTACTAAACTTGGGTCTTCTAGAAAAACAGAAAGTATTCTTATAGAAACAAGTAACCTTTCTTGGCCTAGCTTCTGAATCTTGATGCACATAGTTTACTGGATAATAAAACTGTAGCATGGCTTTAAATTTGCAGCCAAATGAACATTAGGCCAAATGTCATTTATCTTATGTGGTTGATAGTGATTTTTTGTTATCTAGTTTGTTCTAAGCTGGAAATAAAATTTTAAAGCTAGCCAAATGTTCCGAGTCAGAGAATTGGGTTGTAATAGAGGGAGGAAGGAGGTTTTCTTAAGCTGACTAGATCTTTCCATGGTACCAAGCATGCTCTAAATGAAACACAGGTCTGTTAAGTAACTCATTTTGCAGTAATAATTCAAGGCAATAGAAGAAGGCAGGTTGTGAGATACAGATAAAAAATATTTTCATCAATTGAATAATGTTGGCCACACCTAGGAATTACAATTATACTTCATTAATGACTACATGGGTAACAAAGAGTTGGTCATTGTGCTAATGTGTACCTTTGTATTCTGTATAATGAAAGGGTCTCTGTAATAAATTACTACATCAGACAAGATTATCTAGAGAAGAAGTTGTTTTCAATCCTTTCAGAAACAAGCATTTAGATATCACATGTAATAATTTGATATGAAAATTATAGATACTTTTATCTCTTTGTTAAAATGGTTTCCATAGACTGTATTTCAGAGTACAGAAGTTATGTACTATTAATGGCATAAACATTGGCATGAGATAAATATTCTCAGGCTATAGAGATGGCTCAGCAGTTGAGAGCACTATGTAATCTTCCAGAGGACCAAATCCTAGCTCCTGTGTACATATATGTACACACAAACATGTATACCCATATTAACACCCCCCCACACACACACAAGATTAGACTGAGGTTATTTGAGTTCGTCGGTCAAAACTTGCTGTGTTCTCTGCATGTCTCAAAACATTTTCATCTTCAAGCTGTTGACTGAAAATACCATTTTGGAATGTGTCCTTTCAGTCCTTTATAATGCATACTGTCACTCAGAAGTTCTTCATTTTCTTTCTTCATTGTATGAGTATTTCATCTCTACTTATTTCAGTATATGCACTTGCTTCTGTGCACTAGGCTGTTTTGGGGAAGAAAGGCCAGTCTGAGACTTAGAAATGTGATTCCTGGCATATACTGCCTATCTCTCCTTTTATACTGGGACTACTTTTAAATTAAAATATTAGGCATTATGACATTTAACATCTAAAATTCTCGGCACCATTTCCAATTAAAACAATGCCTTCTTTTATACACAGAATATTAATAGCACACCTAGTAAAAGGAACAATCTTCTTTTACCAGCATCTACTACTCAGGTTATATTCAAATTCTGTGATAGTCTTAAAAATTCTTTAGAAAAGTGGTTGAATTATTTGAACAGGATCTGAAAAGTTGTGTACATTACTCTTTCATTTGAGATAGCATCTCTCTATGTAGCACTGAATGGCCTGGAATTGCCTAAGTAGAATAGACTGCCCTCATACTCTCACAAATCCATTTTCCTCTACCTCCTGGGTATTGTGATTAAAATAATTGGCCACCACACCTGGCTATATGTCATTAGTTCTCTTAAATCTCAGTTTCTCAGTCTCAGTCATATGCTACCTCTTCTGAATCTAATAAAACTCTGGCTGGTCTCATACGCACTCTCTTGCTGAAGATAATTTTGAATTCCTGATTTCTACATTTATCTCTATATTACTGGAATCCATGCAAATTCCATCTTGCCTTGGTCCCTTAAATATCTTCACATCAGTATTTTTCTCCTTCCTTTAATGCCATTGAAAAGAAATCAGGGAAATTGTCCTGTGGCGTACTCTACCTTCTGACTTAGTCTGATTGCTCCTGCACAATGGTATTAACTAGTTCCTTATCCTCTGTGTTTCTTAGTTTTAACTGCCCTGCTTGATTCAATGGTTTGGGGAAACAAGGTAACTCCATTCTGAATGATTCAAATCAGTAGGCATATAGTATCTTTTATCCCTTTCTTGATTGGCCAGATGGGTGGCCATGTGGAGAATCCAATCCAATATTCTTAAAGACATTCATTCATCTTTACAGCCTTTACCATGACAACCATGTTCAAGATTCCCAGGAGGATAGCTTCAGTGAATGTTGCAAAAATTTTCCAGCCATTGTTTTCGTTGTTAATGCAACTCTCCTCAAGGTGATTTCTGATCAGAGGTGGAAGAAGTAGCCTAAGGCCAAATTGTATTCCATGATAGCGGCTGTAATTCAGAGAGCCCATGAAGTGGCTAGGGGGTATGTGTACTGTGTTCTTTCAAGAGAGAGGAATCTAGGCTTCAAAAGATGAGAATACATGGCAGAGTGTCCACGTATGTAGTGGATGCACAACAGCACATCTACTTTTCCCCTTCCATGTTAATACAAATAATAATGATTGGTCTGTGGTGGACTGTCCCATGCAGTCACAACCATCAACAAGTGCTCAGGTTTGTTCAGGTATCACAGACAATAGGAATCTGCTCAAGTATGCTTGCTTGGCTCCTCATGTGTCTAAGCAGAGAAGATCGTTGATTGCCAAACATGTGGACAGCAGCTGATCAGTAATTTAATTCCATAGCCTGCTCTCTGTAAAAGCTCTGAGCTTGTTGACATGCAGGTAGCTCTGTTATCAGCAACACAGAGGCTCCGTGGATTGTGGTTGGTACAGAGTTAGGACAGGGTATTGCCAAGGAACTGAGACTCCTGTCTTTATCTCTGGACATCACAAAAGACCTCTACAGTGAGCAGATAGTCTCTGCAGTTTCAGTTCTAAGGCATGTGGAGTTTGGTGGCCTATTGGATTATGTAGGCATTTCCCTAATGAAAATGCTAATTTTCTAAGAAATCAAAGATAAAAGACTGTCCTGTTTACCTGTGGCACAAAATTTATGGCTGCATGAGAGTTTGTGAGTATGGATATCATTTCCTGTATTATGTGTGTGTGTGCGTGTGTGTGTATATACCTGTGTGTTTCTGTGTTTGTGTGCTGGGAAAAGTAGTCAAACAAATACATGCTATACCATATTTGAGTATTAATGCTTGGAGGACAGCTCTTTTCTGAGTAGAAGCAGAGGGAGGAATGGGTAGATCTGGGATATTGGGGTGCTAGGAGGACCTGGGAGGAGTACAGGGAGGGACGACAGAAGGCTGGATGTATTCTATGGGATAAGAAAAGCAAAAAAAAATAAAAATTAAAAAAAACATGCAGGTTGAATGTTGTGGGAAAGGAGGGCAATGATTGTAAAGTGTATTTTTTGTTTGGTATTTGACTTTTTTGCCACGAACTTTCACAGTAATACTAGATTCTGGTGATGAACACAATTTATTGGTCTGCAACCATTTTAACATTTGTAAAATTATTTTAAGCTCAAATAAAAGAAGAAGAAATACTCAAACACCAACTTCACTGAATTGCACCTTGATAGTTAAAATTTAAAAAAAAAAGATCTCAGAATTTTGGTTTTATTTGAGTGATTGAGTGGCTAGGGGCTGAGTAAGGCAGAAGCACAAGAATGTTAGTCTCCAGTTTCATGGTATTAGAGCAAGAGTATCTGAAATATGTCTGAGAGCCAATCAATATATACTGAATGGCATAATAATGTATCCACTTGCTTGTGTGCTTTACTATAGCCTTTGTACATAAATGTGTGGTTGGAGAAATAAATATTTCGCAACTCATAAAGAGACTTATATCCTGTTGATAAAGTAAAGATGTATATACTGATGTGTCATGAAAGGGTAGGATCTGCATAACATTAAGAATATTAGTAGATTGTGACAACTCATGAGATTATATTGGTTGCCTGGGATGTCTTGTCTCTGCCTTTTGGTTTCAGTGTCAATGATATTTTTCCTCAGGCTTCTGTAAGCTCATCCAGGTAATAATCGAATTCCATTCATCTTTTCTAATTGGAGCTCTCATTAAGATGGAGCATTTTAACTAGACAGTGCCTGCATATTCCTTGGAAATGAGTATCCTGTACAATCTTCAACCCTAAGACCATTCCACTTACTCAACATGGGAATTACATTACTTGCCAACATTGCCTAAGATAGTGAGTGGGTTGCCACCTGGGAGTCTTGCTTTGGGCAGTAAATTGGGAAATCTGACTCAAAAGAGGGCCACTTGAGTGGATCTAGATTAAAAGGAACATGACATTCTAGGTGAAATCCTGCCCTGAATCAGAATTGTCTTTGTGATGCACACAATGCTTTCCTTTGGATTTCTGTTCAGACCTTGAGAGGAGAGTGGTCTGTTTCCTCCAAAACATGGCAGTGGTCTCATATTTCCATGGGGATTTAAAGTCTTTTGAATCTGGAGACCAGTGAAGTTATGGAATCTTTGGGGATTGAAGAGCAGTCGAAGCAGCAGAAAGGTGCCTTACCCCTGCTAAGAGGCCTGATAGGATGCTTTGCAAGCTCCTTCTCTTTCAGTCCTGGAGGGACCCAAATTGTTCACAAGAGCAAAAAGGAAATAACCTGGCAAGTGTTTGTTCACCTTGTGGCCAATTAGACACCTCCCTTGGTCTTTGCAAAGACCATGAGACCAGGTGCCCACCCTGCCCCCATTCTAACAGGACTTCCTCACCCAGAGTTTCGGACCCTGCCTCCTCTGGGGAAAGATATTTAAACAGGGAAAAGCCAACCAGTAAAGGAGACCATGATCCATCAGATACATCTCCTGAGGCTTCCTTTTGCATCTGGTCCTCTATTCTCAGGTTGCGTGATCAGAACCTACGATAAAACAACCGAGACTCAATCCTTGGTTTCTGAGTATTTTCCCTCTGCTCAAACTCAAGCTCTGCCCTCTGTCCAGGGGGTGCAAACCAGGTCACCGCAGGTCAGGCACCAGCAGTGTGCAAGGGACCCAGCTACCAAGGCAGATCTGTGGCGGTTCGCGTGCAGGAAGGAGGGAAACCAACATGACGTCTTTTGAGGAATGCATAGCTCTAGAATTCTTGTCCTAGCAGAGATAAAAAACACAGTTCCTGGTGCCCTTTGTAACCATGATTAGCAGGGATGCAAAACAGTAGTCACCCAAGAGTGCATATGGGGCTTGGGAAAAGGTGGACTTGTCTGGGCTCCTTTCTTGTGTTCCTAACAGTAAACCGAGAGATCCAAATTTAGTACAGCCCCAATCACTGCCCCAAGCTGCTTTCTCTGCTCTCTAATTTCACACATAACATGTTTGTTGGAATACATACCAGTAACTACATAATGCAACATTTCCAATCATCTCTCTTTTACATTCATCCATTCATCCTTGACTTCTTTATCCATGCCTCCTTAACCACTTCCCATCTTTATCTTTTATTATTCACTCCTACTTACATTTATTTCTGCCTCTTTTATTTTGATTTTATTCTTTCCTTCCTTTTCCTTTCTTAATTCTTTTTGCATTTTTAAAGGTTCTTCTTTTGGAGAGTTATATGTTTAGTATTCATCCAACTACCTGTCAGACAATGTTTGTTATAGAAAACGTCATGTCCATTAGTAACACAAGGTGCTGGGAGCATTGTAACATGACTAGACATCTTGTACAGCTAAAAGATGTGGATCACCAAAGAGCAGAAAGCTGTGTGATTTATTCATGGTGGAAGAATGGGTACCATAGGGCCTAATATTAATCCATGGTAGGGGATGGGGTGTACAAAAGCTCAAAAATTTACCAGGGATAATTCATACTGTGTTCTTCCCCTAGATTGGAATGTGAGCCTTTAACAGTTCAGAAGGCCATGGAGAGTAAGCTATGTCTGTTGTAGATGTAGTTCAGCATCTCTTATACTTGTTCCCAAAAGTTTAAACAAAAAAGATTGTTCTATGGTAGAATTCCCATACAATCTCAGCTATGAAGAGGAGCCCATGTACATCAGTACTTTAGATAGTTCAATGATCACAGGCATGTATTCTCATTAGTGTAATTGTCTGTTCTTGTGACCGAACATATAGTATCATTGGCTAATTGCAATCATTGATAAGGGACAGGTGTTAAAATTCCCAGAAAATACATGTGAGCATGCTTGCTGTATACTGTACCAAGAGAGGAAGCCAAGCCTCAAAATGTGCAGAAGACCTGGTAAAGGGTGTTATGTACGTAGTTGATGTAGGACAGCACATCTATTATTTGCTCCCTCCCTTTTTAAAAAAAAGGTCTATGTACATTCCCTGTGAAATCACAACCATCAACAGGAGCCCAGAATAATACAGGTTATAGTGCAGGGACCAAACAGCTAAGTATTTTCTATAGTCAGTATAAATGTCTATTGTGTCTGAGAATATTGGCTGCAATTGACTGACAATTGTAAACAGCAGCTGATCATTAAATTGAATTATAGCCCGCTCCATATGAAAAGTCAGTCCATGCCAAAATGCATATGATTCACAGTTCAGCAGTATAATAGATACTGAAATCTGGTTGTACAGAGGAGGGGGTTTGTGGGTAGAATGTCTACAAGCAAACGTTCTTTTTTTTTTTCCTTGGGATATTCTCAAAGATATCAATAGTGAGGAGGCAGCTTCTGTAGTCTCAGGACTTAGACAGTTGGAATGCTTCCTGCTTGGATATGAAAAGCTTTTCCCAAAGTAAAATGGCAATTTTCCAAGAATCCACAGATAAATATCTGTCATGGGTACCTGTGCTACATAATCTATGGAAGCATGGATATGTGTCAGCATGTATGTCATTTTATGTATCTTTCATTTGTGTGTGTGTGTGTGTGTGTGTGTGTGTGTGTGTGTATGTTTGTGTGTCTGTCTGTCTGTCAGTTTTGCTGTGTTTGAACAGGAAGAGATATTGACATACCTATTTCCTCCACTGATTTGTGCTTTTCCATTGCGGCTTAGTTCTCCTATAAAAAAAAACAGATTAGGGATCTTGTATTCCTTTGATTTCAAAGGAGCTGTGTACGACAGAGGCACAGATTGGTGTTGGTATGCAGTCTGGTGATATGAACACACAAGTATCGGACATAAATCTAAGAGAATATGAATCTAGTTGATTAGCAATGTAATACCTTCACTTACTTGTCTGGTTTGCAAGAGCAATTGTAGTTAAATTATTGGCAGGAGAAGTAAAATACAGTTATAACTCAGACTTTGATTTTGGAAAAAGTGAATAGGTATATAGTGAAGTGTCATGAGTGGGTGGGATCTCTATGGCACTAGGGAAGTATTAAATTGTGGCTGACAATGAGATCATAATGGTTCCCTGATGACCCTAATGAGATTCTTATGGTCCCATGTCATGCATTCAACAGGCATGGAACAGCTGAGGTGCTGTGGGATTTTTGCTGCTGTTCTTTTTTATGACTCAAGATCAGCATCATTTACAGTCTTTCGTTTCAGTATATGTTGGCTTCAAAACAAGGCATGGCTTAAGACCTGAAAGCTGACCAGAAGCTGGCACTAGAATTCAAGGTACTAATGGCAGCTGGCACAGGTTACAGTTGTGGATAAGCTGATCCAAGAATTTTGATTGTGAGTGTCCACTCTCATAAGAATTGTCAGTCTGAATTGGAAACCTCAGACTTAAGATGTATGTATCCACAATAGAGTGAGTTCTCCACTGTGTCCCCACTTTCAGCAAACAGTGAAGCCATTTCTTAGACTAGTCAGTCCCTGGTTAATGAGGTAGGTGTTTGTCTCTATTGGCAGCTTCTCAATACTTTTGTATGTTTATTTTATTCTTTTCTTAAACAATCCATCATGACATCAGTTTTTCTTCTTTCTACTCTCCCAAGCCCTTCCCTTTTTCTCCCAGATGCACTGATCTTAATTTCCCTTCTGATAAGAGGTTGTCTTTCACAGATATCTACAGAACTCAGCCTAAGGAAAACCTAATATCAAAGTAGGATGAGATAACGCACTAGTAGGTAATGAGTACCAAGAGCAGGCAAAGGAGTCAGAGACACTGCCACTCCCATTTTTACAAGTCCCATGAAAACAGCAGGTTAAAATGCATACCATATATGCAGAGGATCTCATGCAGATGCATAGAGGCTCTGGTTTCCACTTCAGTCTCAGTGAGCCCATATGAGCCCTGTCTAGTTGATACAGTGGGCTGTGTTCTCCTGGTGTCTGTGATAACTGTGATAACTCTGGCTTCCACAATCCTTCCCTCCCTTCATTGTAGTGTTCCCTGAGATGTTAAGGTAGGGAACCAGTTGAGATCTTTAGTTTATGTACTCTCTATGCCTGATACATGTAGCTGTGGTGTCTGCATCTGTTTCTATCAGCTGCTTGAGGAAGCCTCTCTGGGGAAGATTAACAAAATATCATTAGGAATTATTTCATTTATTTTTTTTACCAAATTTGGTTCTAGCATAGGCCTCTGGGGTACCCAGCCTCAGGTTTCTGGCCATCCAGGCAGTGTCAGCCATGGGCTTTCTCACCTGATGTGGGCCTCAAGTAAGACCTGTCATGGGTTTGACCCTCCCACAAGTTCTCTGCTACGATTGCCCCAGCATATCTTGTATGCAGGACTCTGAGTAGGTCAAAGGTTTTGAAAATGTATTTCCTATATTTGGCAGCACAATTGGAAGACTCTAACAACATAATAATGACTGTGATATCAACAATGTGAAAAATCATAATTGCAAGAATCTGACATCATAATACTAATGAGATGAAATCAACACATCAACAATTGAAATATATGACATCATAATAAGGACATGACAGCAAATTTGGAAGGAACTGACATCATAATCAGTGTGATTGATATAAACAATGTAACTATATGACATCATAAACATAGGGAACTGAATTCTTAATCATGATCATGTGACAACAGTGTAAACATCTTTATAAAATGAGTGCTTTCACACTGAAATTAGAAGGAAGAGATATCATAATTGTAACAATGTGACACCATCAACATAAGTATGTAACCTCACAATAGGAAGGAAATGACCAGAAATTTGGAGAATATGACAATATAATATGGATTATGTGACATTAGCCATGTAAATAAATATGATATAATTTTCAGAAACAGATATAATAACTATGATGATGGTACATAAATAGTATAAATACATGATGTCATAATAGGAGGTATATGACAGAATAATTGGCAGGAACTGACATCATAATTTTGATGATGAGATACCATCATTGTAAATATGTGACATCACAATTGAAAGGAAATGATGTGATAATTAGAGGGTAAGACAGCATAATGTGGATTATTTGAATTAATCTATGTAAATATATGACCTCATAATTGGGAGAAACTGACAATTATGAAGAACTGACATCAACAAGATATGATATCACAATCAGAAGGATATGACAGCATAATGAAAGGAATTGATATTACAAATGGGATGATGTGAAACCATCAATATCAGGTTGTGACAGAACAATTGGAATGAAATGGCATGTTAATGGTTAGAATAAGACATCATAATGTAGATTATGATGTGACATCGTTAATATACATATATGTCAGCATAACTCAAACAAACTGACATGAAATTGTGATGAAATGATATAAACAATGCAAATATATGACCATTGGAAGAAACTGACATCATAATTGGGATGATGTGACATCAACAGTGTATATGCATGACATCACAATAAGAAGAATATGAAAACCTATAGGAAGGATCTGACACTCATTATAAATGGATTGTGACAGCATCAAAGTAAGAATATGACTCATAACTGGAATGAAATGACATGATAATTGGAAGGATAAGTCATCCTAATTGGGGTTATGTGATGTCAACATATGAAATCATTATTGAAAGACACTGATGTCATATACATGATAATAGGCAACAACAATGTAAATATGTGATACCATACTGTGATTGATATGACTGTAGTATTAGAAAGAAATGAAATCATATTTGGGATGATGTGATACCATCAAGGTATGTGATATCAAAATTAGAAGAACTGATTTGAAAATTGGAAGGATAAAACACCTTAAAATATGGGTTATGTTACATCATCAATGACAGGATTGTAAAAAGCGACACAAAAAATGTGTCATTGACATGAGTAAGTCTGAGCAGTTCAGGAACAACACCAATCAACCGGACAACCTTGACATGGAAAAATTCACAGCCCTCAACCCTACACATAAAACTACAGACAATTGAGCAAAGCTAAGAGTGGAAAAAATGTATTCAGGGAAGAACACTCATATTGGATTTTCAGAGTCACATGGTCAGACCCAAAACAAATCATAGAGATAACAATACAGATTGGAATCATTTAGGAATATATATGCACATACATATATGTAAATAATAACAATGAACAAAGAGGTCAAGAATTTAAAAGACAGAAAAGGGAGATCTATTGGAGGGTTTAGGGGCAGAAAGGAAAAGAGATCTATGTGATTTTATTATTTCAAATGTAAAAAATTATATATACACATATAAATTTGTATATGTTACATATACATACAGCTTGTTACATATAACCTATGTGTATTATATATAATATTTTATATGTAATTATATGTAATAATATGTTATATAATTTGTATATATTATATATAATTTGTACATATATACATTATATACAAATTATATGTGAGATCTTTTACTTTTGATACAAAAATAAAAATATACAAACACATATATGGATATATATATATATATATATATATCCTGCATATCAAACAGTACAAAAAAGCCCCTGAAAAACTGAAAATAAAATTTTATATGCAGAATCAATCAAATTAACTGTTAAGTGTCTATGCTATCTCTTTATGTATGATATGTCTATATCATTATCTACATCTCCTCTTTCCAATTCAGATGTCATACCCTTCCATGTATTGTGTCATTTCCTTCCATTCATAGTGTCATTTGGAGAGTTCATATTTATATCTGTTTTTTTTTTCTCCGTGTCACGGTCGGCCATTTTTTGTTGATGTTTGTGCTTGCATCCATTTTTCCTCCAAGTTGTGAATTTGGATATGTTCATACTGATATTCTTGCTTCCATGTATGCACACTTCATCCTCTATGTTAGGATGAAACATTTTGTATTATGTTAACTCTCCTGGATCAGACTGGACACATTTGTACTCATGTTCTTCCTTGAATCAACAGATTCCCCCATGTAAGGTTAGAGATTTAGAATTAACTGGTCTTTGCCAGTTTCCCTTACCTATGCAGCATGTTAAGTCCCAATCACAGTACACCTGTGCCACTTGCTGTCAACTTTAGGAAACTGCAAGCAGTCCTCAAACACAGGAGAATGTCCTCAGGCAGGTGGCAGTGTGCCTTAGGGATGCACTTCCATCAAAAATTACATACATGAAAGGAGTATAAAAAGCTACATTCATAAAGTGTCACTGACATGACTTCTAAATATGAGCAGGACAAAAATTTCATAAACAGACATGCCAATATGGATGGGGAAAAACTTACAGGCCTCAGCACTACACATGAAAATAGAGACAACTAACTGAGTATAGTTGTGAGTAGAAGACCTTTATACAAGGAGGATCATCCTAATAAGATGTCCATCCTTGGTCAACCTTAAAAGCCTGCATGTAAATAACATCTCACAGATTGAGCAGGACACATTTTCGAATTTATATTCACATGCATATATGTATGCAAAAAGAATTAATGAACAAAGAGGTAATCAATTTGAAGGACAGAAACGAAGGGTATATTGGAGTGTCTGTCGAATGAAAGGAAGGTTGAAATGGTGTAATATTCTTATTATCTTACTATCTCAAAAGTAAAAAAAAATATATATATTATATATACACATCATGTCTATACACAGAACACCCAAGACTATGTCAATCAGGCAACACCAATGAAGGCTTAGGAACAGGTAGGTGCTGTTCCAGACTATAGATATAGGGTTTCGGTTGTGAGGGTAGAATTGAGGTAGGAGACAATGAAAGCAGTGAACTGGTTTCCCAAGTAAATATCACCTGAGATTTTCAGACTATGTGGTATTTGTTTGTTTATTTTGTGGAACTGTCGTTGAACCCAGTACATGGCACTCAAGCACTCCCACTGAGTTATGCCTACTGCTCTGTGCTCTATGTTTCTTTTAATTTTCACTTCTATGAGTCTTTGATACAGAAAATATTAGACTCAGTCTGTAATACCATACTTGGAATGGTGAGGCAGGAAGATCCCAAATGTTACAGGCTAGCATAAGCTAAATAAAACAAGCATTTCTTCATTAAATACTATTTATAAATATTGATTTTTAGGTTAAAACAATAATTTTGGAAACATACAACCACCTTCTGGGACTTGATAGATGTCTCATGTTTAAGAGTACATACTGCTCTTGAAGACGATTTGAGGTAAGTTCCCAGAACCCACACAGCTTGGAAAGTTGCTACCTGTAACCAAGTCCCAGTGGATAAGATAGCTCTGAGTGCACTTGTATTTGTGTATCACTCACACAGTCTTGAAAATAATACTCCTAGGAGCATACACTAAACTTTAGAATGCCCTGATTCTTCAGTTAACATCTATTCTATTTTGTTGCCTGTAGGTGTATGTTCCAGTTTGGTGTCTTTGGTGCAGTTGGATGATGTCTATCAAACCAAATGCCTACTGCTTACATCTAAACTTGCTGCAATAGCGTAGGAAGAAACTGCATATTTTTCAGAGTTCTAGCATTCTCCATATGAGCATTCCAATTAAAGCAGGAACAAAATCTAGGAAGATGATGTATTGCAGGATGATCTTCACTTATCAAAATCTATTCAGGAAAATCCAGAAACTCTCCTGTGAAGACAAGGTCTGTCCAACATTACAAAACTTTGTAAAGACCCAGAGTTAAGGTTTGCCTCTTGGTTTGGGACTTTCCCTTCCACCTTGTTCAGCAAGATGCTGCCAAGCCCAGGTTGGAAGGCTGGGTGCTGAAAGGTGGGGCCTTGCCATATTTGTAACTTTCCACTCTGGTTTTGAAGCAGCTAAGATCAGCAATGCCTCTGCTCTGTCATTTTTCCTAGGAGATCCTGTGAAGCAGCCAACATGTTAGTAGAACCTAGGTCCAGAGCAGTGGAGGCAAAGGCAGGAATCTAGTTGCCCAGAAGACTCAAGCTCCTGCCTACCTGAGGCCCCCATGAACTTCTTCCATAAATAACAACAACAGCAGGTTCCTCCATCTCCTACCTCCTTCTCCAATAGCAGTGTCTACTTCCAGTGTAGGTTCTGCAGAGACTCAGACATGCCATACCATGTTCCTAACACACTGGGTGGCACCTCAGTGGGCACCTGCTTAAATTGCCAGGAGATTGTGTCCTGAAACTTGGAATTCACCTGGGATTCATGGACAGTGGTAGAAACAGGCAGTTTACTAACAATGACATCAATGAAGGACAAGGCAGTAGACTAGGGAGATCACTTCCTTGCCCTCCCTTCTTCCCTTTCTTCCCCTTCTCTACCATCTCCTCCACTATTCCACTCTCCTCCCTCTTTGTCACTCTCCCTGCCTTGTTCTTTTCCACGCTGCTCTCCCCTCTGTCGGGGGAATGTACACTGCCACTTTGACAAAATTCCTGGCTTCTGTTGCTAGGATTTGGGGCTCACTAGGTACGTTGCCCCCTTTTCTTCCTTTACTGTACAGTGGCAAAAAGCCTCTCATTAATAAGATTGACTATTTGGCCTTATAGTAAAAATTTAAATCAATTCTTGGACTGACTGTGAGCAGACTCTGCCATCTCTGCTCAAAAGTAATTTTAAATGTCCCACTGACCTTCAAATTGTGGCAGGAGTGAGAACTATTCATACTTCTGCAAGCATATCATAAACTATTCTTAGATAAACTTACCATCCTAGGAGACAGAGCCACATTTAGATCTGCAAAGAGCCTAGATAGTAAGTCAGCACACTTAGAAATACAAATAAATAATTCACCCCTGAGTAGGCCCCCCTTTTTTATACTAAGACTATACAGAGCTAGAATAAACTATTCATTAATTAAACTATTATGTTAGTTTTCTCAGCAAAAAATAACCTTGAAGATGAGAGCTTACAGCTTCAATCTATGAAGGACATTCCTGCTTATATTGTAATGTGCTTAACACCAGCAAACTACAAAAAATAAAGAAGCATTGTGTTCACTTTTTAAGCTACAGGAAACTTGTCTCAGGGTGAGAAGTTTTCTCTCAAAGAGAAAAGACTCTCCTGAGTGAGGACTCTTCCTCCCTGGCAACAAGTTCATGATCTCCTGTTCTTTCTCAAAAGTGTTTGTGTGTGTTTTCTATCAAAAGGTATGTCTGAGCATGTCACTTTAAAGTGTGAATGTACAATCTATGTTTGTCCTCAAAAAAGAAACAACTGTCTGTGTTTGTTTATCATAACTTTCCTTCACCAGTCTGTTTTCTTCTGTGGAGTGTTCATAGAACCTATCGTGGGTGAAGGCTGGACAGTAATCTCCACTCCTCTCTCTCACATCCTCACTTATTTGCTCTCTCTTCTGTCTCACCCTCAACCTTCAGTTCTTTTCCTGTTCCCACCTTTCACTGAAAGCCAATTCCTCTGGCTGCCCTTCCACCTGTACAAAGAGCAAATATGAATCAGTGTCTGTCTTCTGCAGGACGTGACAGAACAACAACATGACAGACACTTGCTTAAATGATCAGGCCAGTGCTTAGCAAGCACAGCACTGAGGACTCACTGACTTCCACAAAGGAGCCAGAGAAGCAGTCTCAGAAAGGACCCCACCCAGGAGAGGTTGCTGTTCCTGGGAGAGGCTCATGTTAACAAATTTTTTGTGCATGATGTGAGAACTGCAGATCTCAGGAACATTGACAATAAAAAGTAGTATACATGGGAGAAAGAAGTGAACTGCTATAAAAGCGAACTTTCTCCTGAGAACAAACTACACAGGTTTGGGCTTCCAAACTCTCATTTGGTCCACAGGCTTCTACCCACAGTAACTACCAGCCAGGGACCCTCTATTCTGGACAACCTTAATTCAGAATGTACTAGAGACACAAGAAGGAATCATCAGAAGCAAAGTTATGCCTGTGTGTTTGAGAGGTAAAATCACAGCATCCTGAACAAGTTGGTTTTTCTTTTTAAAAATTCATAAATGTTTTGTCTGCTTGTATATTTGTGTACCACCTGTGTGCCTGGAGTTCGAGGAGGTCAGAAGAAGACACTAGATCTCCTGAAACTGGAGTTACACTGGATTGAGAGCTGCAAACAGAATCTTGGGTACTCAGAAAGTTCTCAACTCCTGGGCTACATCGCTAGTCCTTTGTGTATGATTTTTATGTACATCTGTATTTTATTATACAAAAACCTAATGACTTCTGGGAGATATGTTACCCCTAGATTTTACAAGATACCAAAATATTCTCCAGACTGGTTGTACCATGCCCACCAAGCACTATATGAGCCTTTTAATTTCTAATGTCACCACTAATATCTTGGTGAGATCCAATCCTGGCAGGAGTTCAATGATCTGCTGGGAGAGACAGAGTGTGTGTGGATAATATGAATAAAGCATCATGTCTTATAGATGGGAACAGACTTTTCTCTTTATTCGGGAATTTTCTCTCCTCCTATCCTTCTCTACTTCTCTCCATCTCTCTACTTCTTTTTCTCTCTACTCCTCTAATGTCTCTCTGCTTTTTGATGTACCTTATAGCATATTTACAAAGCCCTTATGGAGAAAAATCATACTTCAACAACATTTTAACCATAAAATACCTTCACTTAATGATTACAAGTTTTAAATTTTAGTGACTAAAAGGTCCATATTGTTAAAGAACAAGTTATCTTAAACTCACAACTGAACACCTAGTATTTTCTCCACACAAGGCATCTAAAATCAATACTTTGTCTATTATAGATTAACAGAGTTTATGGAATCAAACTAATTTTATGACCAGATTCCATTTTTGCTGGCAGATTGCAGTTGGTAGAGAATGAATATACCTCATGTTATTCTAAGTAAACCATTTTCATTTAGCTAATACAGTAAGACAAACTTGTTATAACAAGAAAACTTTAAGTGTTTTTTGCTTTTCTTAGGTAAAAGGAGAATCTTCTGCAAAGCTTTATGTCCACCAGGATCACCCCACCTCATAAGCTAATATTTAAGTATAGAGACCAAAGAAGAATAAATTTTATTTTTGATCAAGAAAGTTCAATGTTAACAGTGGCCACTGAAACTAATTTGTTATTTCTTGATCACGGTACCTCCTGTCTTTCATAGATGAAATTCAAGGGCCCTTGAAATTAAGTTTTCTTTGTTCTTGCTTTCTATCCCTGATGAAAAACAAGTCCCTAGCAAAAGTAAGTTCTCTTACTTTTATGTTATTTCTTAGGCTGCTAATGTGTCCAAGGTTATTGATTCTAAGTCAGCTGGTAAAATTGTAATCTGAGACTATAACTATACATGAAAAACACCTAATTTTCCTAACTATACATGAATTTTTGTTATTATTTCCTCAATTTCAACTGAATCATAGTTTACCTGAGTGGCATTGCCTTTGGGAAAATCACCTCTATTGCTATGGATAATACCACAAAATCACTACTGTTCTTATGGATAGTACCATCATAAAGATAAATTACTATGATCACAATATTTATAACCAAGCCAATTAGCAGCAGCATCAGAAAGGGCCAATCAGAAGACAATACTCCCAAGAAGCTGAAAAATTGGAGGTAAAACTCATTACTACTACATAAAAAATGGTGAGTTATAACTTCTGAGGTTCAAAGACAGGTTGTAGTTATTCTGACAATACCTGTTACTGTCTTTTTTAACCTATCCATCCTGTTTTTCCATTCTTTAAAATGATTTTTTATTTTTACTTCATAGGTGTTAGTGTTTTCCCTGTGTATATAAGTGTACCACATGCATGCAATGCTCACAGATGCATTGGCTTCTGTGAAACTATATTTACAGATGATTGTGAGCTGCCATGTGTGTACTGGGAACCAAACCTGGGTCCTCTGCAAGAGCAGCCAGTGCTTTTAACTGCTGAGGCACCCCTACAGTGACCACATTGTTTATTCTTGGGACACAGCCTTGTGTTGACTTCTAAGACATGACACTCTCCTAGTTTGTCTTCTACTTCAATTGTTGCTCTTTCTTAGTCCCTGTGTATGTTTCTTCCTCTCTCTTCAATCCTGTTCCTCCTCGCCCTCCTATCTCCTCCTCCATCTCCTTCTCTTCCATTTCCTCTCTCTTCCTTCTTCTGCTCTCCTCTGTCAGATCTATCTGTCAATATCAACTTGAATGTATTTATCCCTGTAAAACCATGAATGAATGTAATGTCACAAACTGGCATCCATAGCTTTACATTAGTGGAATGGGCTGCAAATTAAGACATTCATTCTTGCTCAGCAGTTTCATAACCAGTTCAACCATCTCCTTGCCCATACCTACTTTTTATTTTTATTTTTTTCATAATTAGAAAAAGTAGGAAACAATTCAAATCCACATCTTACTGACTACCCATGCTCTCTACTATGACTCAAACTGCACTCTATAAAAAGTAAGGCATTTTTCCTGATATTTTCATGAAGTTGCACAAAGAACAACAAACATGGAGAGTATGTCCAAAGTGTACAAACCTGCTGTAAAAAGGAATCTGTCCACATGAAGATGACTGTCCAGGAAACATAGGCTATAATCACTTATCTTTAAGACAAAATTGTCCCAAATGTAGCTTGATATCTGAGCTATGTTTTCCTGCTATGATGTCTTCTAATACAGATGTTATGACTCCCATGGTTGGCTTAAACATTGGAAGCTTTCTCCATATAGTCACATTAAAAGGAGAAATTAGCATAATCACTGCACCCCTGAAAGGTCTCTAGGCATCAGATAACAGACATTTGTATGAGGCACAAGAGAGGTCATTAATCATTAACTAATTAATTAATATTGTTTCACTTTTTATGAGGCATGAGAAAGTATAGTATCCAAAGCATTTTATGATATTCTTAAAAATGTTCCCCTTTCCACAAAACCCAGTCATGGCCTTTGTCACGGTATTCCATCGTCCTTCTCAGAGCATGTGTGTCTATGCTGTTGCTTCCATCAAGCCATGCTACTTAAGTAGTACAGAACCAGACAGTGTGAGCCAGCCAGACAGCAGTAATTCTGAGTAACTTTCTAGAACTTTGTTCACTTCCTGATGATAACACTCACTTGAGCTCTGAACACTTGGCTTTCTATACATATCCACAATTTCAAGAAGGAGAGCCTCTCTCAAAAGTACAGTACCTTGACCATATCCTGGTGACCCACTTGAAATTGAAATTCCACCCATTCATAAGGGTCCTTGAAACTTTCCCCTTCTATCAAACTGTTTTAAAGGACATTCAAATCTATTCAGGGTGTTAATGGGAATTTGAACATCTGCCCATGGGTTGCTGAGAACTTCGATATACATCTGGAAGGAGAAGTCATACTTTTTCACTCTCATGAAAAGGGCCTCATGTTTCTCCTGTAGCCAAGGGGATCATAGACATTCCAGTTGTCCCCCAAACAATTTAGACAATTATCCTCTCCCCAATGCTGTTTCAAATATGCATCATCCTACCAAAAGTCTCTAAACTTACTTCTGCCATATGGGCTCTCCAATATTCCACCTCTTTTCTAAAAGGCCTCTGCCATACCTGCAGATCCACAGGAGTCCAAAATATTCACTTCTACCAAAAGAGTATTAAGAATGAATCCTTCTCAAAAGAGGGCCAAAGATATTTCCCTTCTCATATTAGGAGCTCTAGAGAGTCCACTTCTACCAAAATAAGGTTGACACCTGCTAGGCTTACGAAGAGATTTTCACAATTTCCCCCATCTGAACAAGATTGTTTTAAACATCCTTTCTGCAAAAGAGGTCTGATCTTTTTCTAATCTGTAAAAGGAATAAGGCCAAGCATTTGTCTCCAAGAGATCCTCACATTTTCCACAGGTGACAAAGAGTGTGTGGAATGTGGAAATTCTGCTCCCTCAACCTCTCTTTCTCTCTCTCTCTCTCTCTCTCTCTCTCTCTCTCTCTCTCTCTCTCTCCCCTGAGAAGGGTTGTAATAATTTGCCTACCAAAAATACCACAGCCATGTTAAGTCTCCTAAAATTAGGTCAAATTTCATTCCATCTGTGCAATGAGAAATACCCAAAAAAGTTCTATAACCTGGGAGATCAACATTAGCTACAGCCTATTTATCACATTCTCAGTAGATACTTGGATATTTTTAATTCCTTCAAGGGTCTCTGACACTGCCTACAATTACAGAATGGAGCTTCATATCTATTGCCTCACATGCAGTTAATTTCACACATTCTCACTTTTAAAGGGAGCTTGAACATTTCCTCTTCTCCACAAAATAAGAGGTTTCATAATATTATCAGATCACAATGACTTAAATCTGCACTCTAAGACCCAAATGGCCTTAGCTCTGCGTTTCCTTCACAGGGAGGGCTCACCCAAATCAATGTGACACATACTATATTTACTTTACTCTACAATCCTACAGGACTCACAAATTTGCATAATCTTCATAAAAAGCATAAGCAATTCCAAATATAGGACAGATGTCTCAGTATCTTATATATGAAGGGGGCTGTAACATCTTCTGAACATGACCCAAGGAGAATACACAAGACACACCTATACAAGGAGCTATAGACCATACCCTTATGTGCAGCAAAAGAACTTTACATTATACTTAATATACATTAGGAAATATATGACCCTGTGCATCTCTGCAGGCATTTCTGTAGATTGCTGCAGTTTCTTCTAAGGTGGCTCTAGCAAGAACCACGTATACATGAATGTTCAGAGTCTTCCCATCCTTGTGTTGGGGATTTGTGGCCATTCTATGTAGATGATTGTAGTGCAAGCAAATTCCTAGCAGTCCTCAATGCCTCTCAGAATATTTCAATCTGCCTAAGAGGTACAGAGAAGAAATAAAGTACCAACAAGGGAGTGCTGAAATCTTTAACAGACACCCTTGGTTTCTTGAGTCTAGACAATTGTACACCAAATGATGTCATATCTTCCACATCTTCTGAGGCATTCTGGGATCTGGCACACAAACAAAAGTGGTGGTTGGATATTCCCATCTGGCTCAATTGGATTCACAATTTACCAAATATATACAAGGGGCTGGATGTGGGCCCTTCTTTTCACAAGTCACTCAGACCTTTGCAATTCTCCCAAGGGTCTCTGACACTGTCTATACATGTAGAATAAAGTTAACATTCTCTCTAATATGCAGAGTATGTCACATAGAATAGTTCTGGAAAAGTAGGGGCATATATTTCAATGTAAACAAAAGGATATTCAATGAGGCAACCCATGTACAAGGAGGCTTCAATATATCTAGTACAGATCAAGATATCTTCAAGATATCAGAAGGATCTAGCACCACATTTTCTCCACCAGAAGTCCTCATACCTAACATCTAAAAAAATGGCACCTTTATCTTATTCTTCATTTTGGGCCTTTTTAACATTTAATGCCTTTGGAAAAGATGCTGAACCTTTGAATCATAAGGATGGATTCTTAACATATTATACACATGAACTAGAGAGAATAGGAAACTCCCAGTGTGACTCAGGGAAACAAGACCTAATCAGTCCTTCAGCTGTATTACAGATGTCTACAAAAGGATTTTCAAAGTTCTTCACAAACAAAAGAGGACTTAGGGTTATTTCCATGTGTGCAGTATTCTTTTTCTTAACAGCTCCTCTCTGTCAGGAGCTCTAAGAACCATCACAACACACAGATCTGAAAATCTATGTGGTACTCAAGGGCCTAACAGAGATTTTAGCTCCACAGAGTGGTTACTAGGAGCTTATTGAACTAACCTAAAACCTACTGAAAGCCTGACATCTGTCCAAGGGCTGATGTCTGAAGTACACACACACACACACACACACACACACACACACACACACAAGACTTTTTTTGGATTAATCAAAAGGGTTCAGGGTTCTTGGAGTATGGACAGTGCACAAAAGAGGATGTAACAACTTCCCATTTTTCATTGAGGTTCTCAGATCCTGATCATATAAATAAACAAGCCGGGAATTTTTCAAGATTGCCCAAGAGACTCTGGATGCTGCTGCATCTGTACAAGTTGCTGTAGCCCCATCGTCCTAGGAACCAAGGTGTCTCATACTTTTACAGTTTCTAAAGTAGCCTTTGGCACTGTCCATATATGCAAAATGGAATTGTATACCTAAGCACTCACAAGCAGAGGACCCACAAACATTACTCTTCCATGAAAATAAGACTGAAACTGGCACCTTTGGCAAAGAGGTCTTTAATACTTCACCATCAGATCACAATAGCTTAAATCAACAATTTGTTGACCCAGAAGACAATGTATATGTGCTTCCTAATGAGAGAGACTTCAAATTCAACACATCTGACAAATAGTATCTTTTTCTTACTCTACAGTCCTTCAAGTCTCTAGAAATTCTCTTATTATTGAAAAGGGACTGTGAAATTTCCAGGTACATGGAAAGAGTCTAATAATCTTATATGCATGGAGAAGAGGCTGTGAAACAGTACATACTTGACTCAAGAGCAGCCCCCAATTACACAATGATATAATCTTAGACATAGCTGCAAGGACTATTCTAGGTTTGTCAGTATACATCAGAGTATGTGGAGTCCCCTGCACCTATGAATGCCACTCAGGAACACCATCACATCTCTTGGAGATGCCTTGGCAAGAAAAATATGTACACCATGTCTAGAAAAACCTTCCCATATTTGTGAGGTTGTCTGCAGACATTCCACATTGATAGGAGTGTTCTGGGAGATCCTAGAACTTTTGGAGGATTTGCTCAATATCGCCAAAAGGGATGCAGTAACAGGACTGATTTATACAGGAGGATTTAGGATCTTTCATGAACATCTCTTTATCAGGATACAAGAATACAGAATGATGACATTTCTCCAATTCTTCTTAACAGATTTCGGGTAGTTTTCCCATATACGACAGTGAACCTCGAGGAGCTAAGGGAAACTGCTAGCACCAGCACACTGCTCTGGCCTCTACTTCATGTGCACCAGAGTTTGTTTGACCTTTGCAATTTTTCCAAGTGCTTCTGTCACTGATCATACCAGCAAAATGGATTTTTCTACCTACACTTCATATGCTGTGGTATAGCCCATAGGTATTTTGTCACTCAGCAAAAAAGATAAGGAGATACTTTTATGTGTGCACACCCTTCTAGATCTCAACAAAGGGAACCACCTGTCATGGAAAGTGACATACTGTACAATGGACTGTAGATTGCATGATATCTGATGTTTTTACATATACAGAAGCTTCTCTGATGTTCTCTTGATGTTAAAACTCTGCCATCCCCAATCCAGAGCCCTGTTTGATTACATAAGGAAACCCAACTATTAGTCTCATCCTATAATCCAGCTATGTATTCTTTACAGTGCGTAGCTCAAGGACCAAGAGGATCCCTCAATCCTTTTATTATGTTACATTTAAGGTGGGAATTTCAAGGCCTTACAAAAGTGTTCTATGTTTGTTGCCAGAGTACTGTGGAAGACTACAAGAATACCTCCACAGCAACTTTGCTCTTCTACAATGGCACTGCTAAAGAGCAGTGAGCTGATGCACATTATGAGGGAGCAAACATCTTCATCATAGATCTACATAAAACCAACACCTGCAGATAATACAAACTGCCAAGGCTTAGGCAACCCTTGCCCAAACAGTGTACAACACAATTATTTTGAAGTTACATAAGCAGAGCAAGAAATAAACTCAACCAACAAAGTGGATCTCACACAATCTCCTTCTAGTAAAGGGGAGGGGCATATGTTACAATGCTCAGAAAACACATCCAAACAGGCATTCTGTAAACAATGTGGGTTCAATACATCCTCCTAGGATCAAAACAGCTTCCAACTTGACTCTCCTGCCCTAAGTGGCCTCATACATAAAATTTCAGATTAATAAGTTCTTAAACTTAATCTTCCTTCTTTTGATTCTCTAGAATTTACTCTATATTTGAGAAGGGTGCTTGAAAGTTTCAAATGTGACTTTGATGTTTGTAATGACTTTGTGATATGCTATACTCATGAACTATGAAAAATGTGAAATTTCCAATGTCACCTAGGAGTTCAAGAACCAACATGAGGAGCTTTGGACCTGTCCACATCTCTCTAATGTGTTGTTGAAATTCTGTCACATGTAGACAGATAATTTTGCATCTGGGTATGGGTCTCTCATTTCACAGATTCTCTTTGGCTAGAGCTCTTGAAGGACAATACTTACATACATATATGTATGTCCTCCACTCCTACTGAAGGTGCTACTAGCATTTCCAGATCCACACATGAAGTGGTTGCTACATGCTTATCAATATGATCAGGAGCTTTCCATAAGACTGCTATCTGTTCAAGATATGCTGTAGAATACCCATGAACTTCCGAGGCGCTAGAAGTTTTCACATTTTCTTGGGATTATATTGTTCCACAAAACCTACATTAAAGATGAGATAGTGTCTTCTATATTTGCTGAAGGGTTACTCTAGTCTTACCCTGATATACAACCAGCATGGAAATCCTCTGAACTGTAAAAGTCTTGGTGGATGCTTCCTGATTTGCACCAGTGACTGAACCATCTTTGTCATTTTCACCAAAGTGTTTTGGATCTTGCTAGTTCACAATTTTTATAATGACAATATGGAATTTCACATCTATTGCCCTCAAAATGAGGAGACCTCGCAATACTCCACCTAGATAAAGGTTGGCGTATGACTTTTTTTTTTTAAAAAAAAAAAGGCAGAACTAAATAGGCTTCTTGACTACATCAACAGCAGATCATGATTTCTTGCACCAACTCTCTGGTGATCCAAAAAGACTAACCTCCTATCCTGGAAGTCCTCACAAATCTTACACCTAATCAATGGAATCTTGACCTTCACTCTAGGTTCCTACAGGTCTCTAGAACCTCTCTTATTTTTGTGAAAGGCACACAAAACTTCCACACATTCAGGAATTGTCCAAGCCCTTCTGTTCATTAAACAGTGACTTTACATGATCCAACAACTCAGGGACAACTTTCACCTACACAAAGATCTGTAGACATTTCTATGTCCCTTCGAATGGTCTTTCATTGATTCTTTATATGTATCAGGCTATGCATCACCATCTACATCTGTGGAACCATCTCTGTGGCCTATCAGATCATCTCCAGAAGAGGCTTTTGTAAGATTCACATATACATGAGGGTTAACAGGAACTTTTCATACTAGTGACTCCACAATAACAAAGGCTGTATTGGGAGACTCCCAAGTTGCAGCAGAGCCTCCAGGAATCCTATTATCTGTGCCAATGCTGCAGTAACAGGAGACTAGTACAGGGGAACCTTTAGGATTTTTCACAAACTCATGGTTTCCTGGGCCTAGAAACCACTACATAGAAGCTCATCTAATCTTCAATACTTCACAAAGGCATCTCTGCTCTGGCACACATGAACAAGCAGCCTTGGGTTCTTCACAATTTGTTAAAGTGGCTCTGGACACTCACAAATTTTCATGAGTGTCTGTGGTTCTCTCATCTGCTCTCTGGTCTCATGAGCATTTGCTTTTCAGTAGTGGTAGAGGAAGATGCCATTTCTGCAAAAGTGACTGGAACCACTTCGGCATTTGCAACAGGTTTTCCTGGAACTTTACTCTTTACTCTAGTACCTCTTGCATTCTCCCTACCTACAAAGTGGAGGTTCATGCCTACCCTGTCACATGCTACAAACCTCAGAAGTTCTCATTAGTGTATACCCCATGCATTTCAATTCTACAAAAAGTAGATTGAAACAGCCACCATTATAGTGCAAGAGAAACCATCTTGGATAGTGTCTGAGCAAGGTAGTAAAGGGAAAATGAAGGATAGGAAAACAGAGATGTGAAAGTACTACTAAAATACACAAAAATATACACAGATACCCTATTTATCAATTGCTAAGTTCAAATCTTAAAAAGACACTAAAAATTCACAGATGTGTCCAAATAATAAAGGACATTTAAAGATGGGCACTATTAAGGTTCTCTGTAGAATCTACCGTATGATATCAATTAACTTCTTTTACTCAAAGCACACACAACGATGTGAAATCGGCATTTTATTTTATATGAAGCCAACATTGACAAGAATTGTAAAAGGATTCATAGAAAATTCTAAATCAAGACTATACAGGAAAAATAAAAGTTGTATAGTAAAAGATAGATGCTTCTAAAATTTCATTTATTTTGTAGACGTGTAGATATCATAGAGATACTGCTGCACCAAATAATTTCATTGTTGTTCCAACCCTGGAATTGGAAATAAAAAAATTGAAATGTAAGAGTCTGTTTCCAATACAATGAGAAGGTAGGTGGAAATCTATGAATTTATTTTGGAAAAGGTTTTAGGAATTCTCAAGACTAAATCACATCATAGGATTCAATTTGAAGTTGGTCATATATATTTCACATTTACACTTAGCCTCACTAATGTAATAATTTAGTAGATCCATCTATTATCAAATTTAATTTATATTTTTATATACATGGAATGATGTCTAAAATAAACAGAAAATGCATGCATTGCTAATTTACACATGACAATGTTGGATGTCATTACAGTTATGAAATGCCTGTTCTTCAGGATGAAATAAACTTAAACACCCTTGGCACTATTAAACTTATTTTCTATTCCATGCATACTTTATATTACTGTGATGAGACACCATTACCAATGTAATTTATACCTGAAAGCAATTTATGTGGCATTTAATGGGTTTAGAGGGTTGAAATCCATGACCATTTTGGGAAGCAATATGGCAATAGGCAGACAAGTTGCTGGAGCAGTAACTGAGAAAATATACCTTGAAACATAAACGTAAGACACAGAGATGTAATTGGTCATGGGTTATAATTTTGCAACCTCAAAACTCACCCTCCTCCAGATACCTCCTTCAAATTTATGCCTATACAATTTTGCTAACATATCTTCTGAATGTGGACCAGGTATTCAAAGATATGAATGTTTTTGTCCATCTCATTCAAACCACCACACAGAAATTTTTTTTTAGTTTGTAAATTGTAGAAACATATTTTCTTTTTCTAAAGTATTTGAGTCTAATATAAGCAGAAAATACTTTATCTTAAGAAATAGAACAATTTGTTAAATTAGAATAGATATTGATAAATGACTTGATTGACAAAATATAATAGTCAATTTGTATGAGTCCAGATTTTTAGTTATTATGCTTCTAATTACATGACTGATGTTTTCATTTAGGACATGGGTCTGCAAATTAAAACAAACATGATAACTTAATAGATTTTTTAATCCCTATTTCTCAACATTACATTGGAATAAAAAGAAATCCATGAGCTCTTCTGGTATCAGGTTATTCTACATTGAAGAACAATGATTTACCTGCTTGGGAGACATTTTGAATATTTGTAATAGGAATTGATAATTTCCTGTTTATGTTCAAATATTTGTTCCAGGATTCATCCGTGATATTTTCTCCTTTTGCTGAGTTTTATAGAAGGATAAAAGAGATTTCCATTAGAATATTACCCACACTCTGAATTGATTAAACTTTGCTGTCAGTTGTTAAATCCTAACACATCTCCCCCAAAACCAGAACAGGGATACCCCTCAGTATATAAGCTCAGAATATATGTGAATGTCTCATACACACCATCTTGCTACTTCTTCAGTTTTTATACTAAGGCAGATATTAGAGAAAATTTCTCCTGCAATTTTTTCATTCCTAATGATGTGATTATTTGAAGCCAAATCAGGACATTGTAATGTTTTTACCTGATATTTGGAAGTATCCCAATAAGATATCTTTCTATGTTACCTGTCTCTCCCTGAATAATAGTGCCCATATCTTGGTGTTCTTGATGAAAAATTAGAATATGAAGTACATAATCTGTAGATTTTATTTGGCACACTTAATTTATTCATATTTTCTAAAAGACTATAAAATCATAAATACTTAATATATTCATTTTGTTTTCTCAGAATAAATTTGCAGAACCTGATATCAATATACAGATTTAATATCAGGACCATTATAATTATTGTACAGATGAGCTGGTGAATTGAGAAAATATTAAGGCTAAATGTTGAATTTTATTATTCAGGATCTTATATCTGGACAACTGAATCTAAAGAGAAGTTAACATTTAATTGAACAAATTAGATTTTTCACTCTTTAAATACTTATAAGGACATACAATTATAGTTATTGGGATTGTTCAGTCATGATGACTGCCAACCAATTAACTGATACTGGTCAGATGTTATGTGTAGATATATATCATGAAAAGAGTACAAGAACTTCAGTGAATTCTAATCGGTTACTGCCTTCTGGTACCTATTCATATTCTAAGGATTGTGTGTTATTTATTTCAAGACGGTTATATCTACCAAGGAGTAATTGTATACCTATTGAATAGGCAATGGAAGATTCTTCCTTAGTCATGATAATGTTTGAAAACACATGAGTGTTTAGAATATATCTGCATCAGTATATTTAATGCACAGAAATTACAGAAATAGTTTCCTTCTAAGTAAAAACTAGGTTAGGGTTAGGGTTTCTCACATATAAAATTATATAAACTTACCCATTGCTTCAGTCACATGTGTGGGATTATTCAGGTAGTTTTGATAATCAACATTTAATAAGATGTTGGTACTTGACACAGAATACACTGTTATAAATACATGAGTTGGCCCTGAGAAGAAATAAAATGTACTTAAAGATATCACAAGATAGCTTCTCCTATTTATTTTGAGTTATTTTATTTTTAAACACTCACAGTGTTTTTGGAAATGCTATCATATCTCAAGGAAAACCATATTTCATTTGAAAACACAGAGTTATTGTAACTTTCCAAACTCACCCAATAATATACAAAATTAATTTTGATTCCTACATTTATATATATGTAACAAAACTTTATTAGACTCAGGTTTCTAATTTACCATGGGTTGCTACTCATATTTATATGAAAGAGCGAAGTATCTCAAGCTAATATAATACCAAAAGGAAGCTGAATCCTCTATAATATCCTGAATTACTTAGTTGTTAATAACAATTATTTACTACCAGGAACAAATGTATACAATAGAATTAAGTAATTCAATGAGAAGATAGGTCAAATATTACCTATTAGCTATTAAAGACATTCTAGATATAAATGACAGTTGATGTTTTGGTTTTGGAATATAAAACCTAGATTTGTCATGTATTTGGTGGATAATCAGGCTATGAAATTTCTACTATAACATTGAAAAGAATCTTAGTTCCAGTCAAATACTTGATAAAATTGGCATTCTTTATAAAAAAGTCAATGGTGAAAGGGATGACCAATTGCCAATTTTCCTTCCTATTTTTAAATATGGCCTATAGTATTATGAGCACCAACATTCTAGACTCAAAGTAATAAAACATGCACATATGAATTTATTTTAAAAGTTATTGTCTTTATGGTAGATATAACTGAATGATAAAATTGAAACTGATATTTGCTCTGAAATTATAATATGAAATTACAACTGTAAAGTTTAAAAGAAATTTAATTCTAGAAAAAATTCTTTTTTTGGTATTTTTGAGATAGAGCTTCTCTATTATAACTCTGGCTGTCTGGGAATTCACTCTGTAGGCCAGGTTGGTCTGGAACTGACAGATATCTGCATGTCTCCGTCTCCCAAGTGCTGGGATTAAAAGCATGTACCACTAGCACCCGCCTAGAAAAATTATTGATGAAAATATTTTATTTAGAAATTTATATTGCATAATAGTTTTTGTCTTTGTATATAGTTACAGATTTTTAAAACATTTATTTAATTTCATAAGCGAGTTAACAATTTAACATTATTGGCCATATACTTAATGGAAAAGTATTCAGAGTAAATTTTGAATACAGTATAAAGAAATAATATTTATTTTTGTCTATTTCAAACAGAATTTTTGCATGATTAATTTAGGTATTTTGTATTGTTTCTAACAAATCACTCCTGATAAATTTTTTGGGGAGAACTCAGAGCACTGGCCAGTGTGTAATAGTCAATATGTTGATGAAATTGTGGTAGACATGACCATTTTGAAATTTGGAACTTTTGTGAGTATCAAAGTGAATGGCACAATGAGAAAACAGTAAAATTCATATTCATGATGATATCTGATCTCTAAGAGATAGGAAGCATGCAGGCTTGATAATGTATTCTGAAAACCATGACCAGAGTCAGAGCTGAGATCAATCAAGACCTGAGTCCTCTCAGAAAATGAATTATTTTTACTGTAATTTTGGGTTGACAGTTGATCATACCATGTGTTTTTGTCACAAATTGAGAAAGCTAAAACTATCATTCATACTATAATAGTGTACACATGAAAGGCAAATTCGCTAGTGGGTACAAAATGTACACTAGTAATTATAAACAGTAGACATTTGATAATTTTTTTCAAAAATTAAGTTAATCTGACAAAATTTTATATAACATTTTTCCCTTTATCAATAAAATTATGAACCATAACTGAAAAAGCTCTCATTAAAATTACTTCAACAAACAATGTTAAATAAATAATTCATAAAATTTAGATCATTTCCACATTATAAATGTAGCAAACATTGTTCTAAGATTCATTTATCCAACAGTGTAAGAGAAAGTTCATACCAATCATGGTGTTTGGATATAAAGTGACTTTAGTGACTTGGTACATACTTTTTGCCACATAGCAAAATTTGCACAAGATTAGAGAAAGAGCTAAGTGTCGTACTTTATGACCATCAGTGAATAAAATCATTTTTGGCTACTATACCCACTTCTGGCTGTACCACCTCCTCCAATATTATTGTAGTATATTTCTGGAAAGCTACGATATCCATTAAAAAGTGCCCATTCGCCAGTGATATAATCTTCTCTTGTCTCTTCCTTGCATTTCAAACCACGAGTATAACCTGGAGTGTGACACAGTAAAATAAAATCACAGAAATGTTTGCTTCATTGAAGAAAAATAATATTCTATAATGTTGTAAGCACTATAAAGACTGTTTTGTGTATCCATCCTAAAAGCGATTATACTTACTTAAGCCAAAACATTTTAATGATAATGATCTTTGTGCAATAGCTGAGTAATGATAGCATGTCCCAGATTTCCTAAATTAAAGAAGAAAAAGGAAATATTAATCGTAAAATTTTCATTTCAGTTTTAGTATGTTAGTACCTTCATCAAGAAACTTTCCATTCCCAGAAGCCTTATTGAAATCCCTAGCCTCCATGAAAAATCTCCAGACCCTCTATCTTCATTGTCATTGGCTAACTCAGTCACTCATTGTCACCAACATTCTGATAGATGGAATAAGAAAGGTTTTAATGATATAACAGAGTTGTGTAAATAAACAATTTCAAGAAGTACAAATTGAAATCTTGCATGTAGCCTCCTGCAGCTGTATCCATCATCCATTTCCCCAAACCTCCCATATTAATTCTAAGTATTAATTCATCTTCATAGAACCCTCTTTCCTGCTGCTTCAGTTCTTCCCTCTTTGATATAAACAGTCTCACTTACTGAAGTAATACTGCTGACATTCTGCCCTCTGGCTCATAAACTTAAATTTGTTCATCATCCACCACGGATACCACACTCTCTATACTGAAGACCACATCAGTATGTGTTCTTCACATTTAAAAAAAACAAAAAACAAAAAAAACCCACTAAGTTTTGTATTTGTTTTTGTTTTTTAATTCATGGGGAGACCTCAACCTTGCCACTTGTTCTTATTCATTCTAATCTTTTCAATCTAATACACTAAATAATGTATATATTTTGAGAGAATCTGGAACTTAATTATATAACCCAATTTATGTAACTTCATAAGGTAGAATGGAGAATGCTGTGAGATACTTTTACCCACATCAATGCATTACAGTAGTTACCCAGGAGTGCATATGGGGCTTGTCAAAGTGAAACTTGCTGGGCCCTTTCTTGTTTTCCTATCAGAAATAATGAGAGATTCAGATTTAACACAACCCCAATCACTGTCACAGCTTCCTTCTCTGTTCTCTATACACACTAATAGCACATTTCTTTGCATATACCCCACTATCTACATAATACAACATTCCTAATCATCTGTCCTACTTTCAACTCATCGATTCATCCTCAAATCTTCTTTTCTACATCCATGCCTCTTTATCATGTCCTGTTTTTACCTTTATTATGTTATTATTATTTTCATATTTTATATATTTTTTATTTTTTATTACTTATATTTATATTTCACATATTCATTTATTTTATACATTTATTAATTTAATAAGTAAATATTATTTATTATATTTTTATTTTATATATTGTTATTTTATTATTTTATCTTTATTATTCACTCCTAATTAGAATTATTTCTTCATCTTTCATTTTGTTTTATTCTTCCCTTCTTATTTTTCTTTTGCTTTTTAAATGTCTTCCATTAGAAAAGGTGTATGGTTACTCTAAGTCCATCTACCTGTCAGACAATATTTTTGAAAGAAAAACTTCAAATCCGTTATTATTATAAAGAGTTGGGAGTACTGTAGCTTGATTTGCAGACTAGGCATCTTTTACAGGTAAAACATTTGTATCATCCAAAAGCTGAATGTTGTGTAATTATTCATGATGAAAATTATAGAACCGAAAACCTTCATGCAGGAATCAAAGGATATTAGAAATCAATGAAATAGAAAGAGTTTGCTTTTTTCAGGTTTCATTGCTTGTGTGGCTTATGTACAAAACATGACTACTGAAATAGTTGAATCAGTTTAAATCTGGTGTTAGTTACTCCACCTAGGTCATTCCACAGCATGAATACAAGGATCCAGGTTGAGAAATGCTTTGAGCTATCATATTTTCATGTCATGTGTTCATTCTTTTTGGCAAGTTGCTCTCTGATTACAGTAGAAGAATGGGTATCATAGGACTTTATTGTAATCCATTTTAGGAGCTGGGGCGCAAAAATAAGATTTCATAATCAAATACTCGCATATTAGCCTAGGATCACTCATAATATGTTGTTCCTTGATTGGAATGCAAGCCTTGGATTGTTCAGAGGTCAGGGAGAATATTCTGTCTGTTGTAGATGAAGTTCAGCTCTTCTCCTTCTTGCCACCTTAAAGCTTTAACAAGAATGTTCTATGGTGGAATCCCCATGCAATCACAACTCTGAAGAGGAGCCCATGTTGACAGTGATTCTACAATGTTCAGAAGCATGTATTCTCATTAGTATAATTGCCCATCCTGTGACAGAGCATATAAAATCATTGGCTAACTGTAATCAATGTTAGAGGATAGATGTTATAATTCCCACAAAGTAGTGAGTAAAAATACATACTGTGTACTCTCCCTAGAAAGGAAGCCAGCCTCAAAATGTACAGAAAACCTGGTAAATGGTGTCATTTATGTAATTTATTAGGATAGCACTCTTATTACTTCTCCCCTCCTTTTTTAAATAGAGGAACAATGATCGATCTGTGGTGTGTGCATCATACAATCACAACCATCAAAAGAAGCTCAGAATGATACAGGTTACAAAGAATGGATTAGAGAGCTAAGTATTTTTTACAGACAGTACAACTGTCTATTCTTGTGTCTAGCATATTGACTGAAATAACTGACATCTGTGTGAACAGCAGCTTATCAGTCAATTGAATTACATGGCCTGCTCCTGGTGAGAATTCATAGCAGGCCAAAATGCATACAATTCAGTGTTCAGCAGTACAATAGGTCCTGGATTCTGGTTGTACACAAGAGGGTGGTAGTGAGAAAAATGTCTAGAAGGAACCAAGAGTGTTGTCTTTTACTCTGGTCATTCCCAAAGATATCAATAGTGAGGAAGCAGATTTTGCAGTTTTTTCCTTAGAATGTCGAAGACTTTGTGATTGCATTTAAATGCTTTTCCAAGGTAAACTGGCAATTTTCGAGGAATCCACAATTAAGTATCTGTTCTTGGTACCTGTGCTAGTGAATCAATAGAACCATGGATATTTGTCAGCATGTATGCCATCTTATGTATCTTGTGTGTGTGTGTGTGTGTGTGTGTGTGTGTGTGTGTATCTCAAGGTTGGTGTGTTTGTTCAGAAAGAGATATTTGTAACACTATTTCATATACTGCTTTGCATGTTTCCACTGGGTTTTGGTTCTGCTATTCAAAAGAGCATATTAAAGAGAATGTGTGTCCTTTTGAGTGGGAAGTATCTGAAGGCAGAACACAGATTGGTGTTCATCTCCAGTCTATTGATATGAAAGCATGAATACCTGAAATATGTCTAAGAATCTATGAATCTGCTAGACTGGCAATGTAATACCTTCATTTACTTGTGTGCTTTACAGCACCCATTTTACCTAAATTGTTGGTAAGAGAACTTAAAATGTGTTAGAACTCAAAGATAGACTTGTGATTTTGGAAAAAGTAAATAAGTTTATAGTAAAGTTTCCTGACTGAGTGGGGTCAGTGTGGCACTAGAAATTTTATTAACTTGTTACTGTGTATGAGATCACTATGATTTAGTCATGACACCAATGAGATTCTCATTATTCCCTGTCATACAGCCAACAGAAATGTAGAAGTTTAGATGCTGTGGTTCTTGGTTTTGTTTTTGTTTTTGTTTTGTTTTACTCAACATCAGTATCTGCTGCAACCTTTCATTTTAGCATATGTTGGTTTAAATAAAGCCATTGCTCAAGTCTTGAAAGCTAGATTTCACATCTGGCAGTTGAGCTAATGTTAGTAATGACAGCTGGCACAGGTTACAGTTGTGTATAAGTTGATCAAATAATTTTGGAGGTGAAATTATTGTTTCCTATGAATTGTCACTATGGAATGGAAACCTTGGTCATCAGAGGTATCCACAATGGGTAAGTTTTCCACTGGGTATGTCTTCACCAGATTTTGAACTCATTTCTTGGACTAAGCCTTGGTTGATGAGGTAGGTGTTTATCTCTAACGTGGCACCTTCTCAGCATTTTTTTGATTATTGTATTCTTCTCTCATGCAATAATACAACATGATATCAGTTTTTTTTCCTTCTACCTATCCATGTCCTCTGACCTCACAGATGCACTGGTCTTCTATTTCTCATCAGAAAAGAACAGGTTTCACAAGGATATCAACAGAATACAGTATAAAAATATAAAATAAGACTAGGCACAAACACTCAAATCAAGGTTGCATGAGTCAAACCAGTAGGAGGTAAATTATCTCAAGAGCAAGTAATAGAATCAGAGACACCCAAACACAGTGGTTAAATTGTGACTATCTGTGAGATCATAAAAGTTTCCTGACGACCCCAGAAAAATTCTTATGTTTCCCTGTCATGCAGCCAACAGGCAGGGAGCAGTTCAGATGCTGTAAGTTTGTAGTTTTATTGTTGTTGTTATTTTGTTTGTATATTTTATACTCAAGTATATTTTATATTCCTCTCTAGTTGTGGAAGTTTTTTTTTAATTATGTTTAAAATAATTTTTTGCACTGTTGGGTGAGGGGCAGCCTAGGTCTTGGTGTTTTGTTGTGTCGGCAAGTGTTGGATTTATGTGGGGGATATTTGTTTGGTCATGCTCTGCATGTGCAATCAGTAGAACCCCTGAGGAATTCTATATCAATAAAAACACCTGAGCAGTGACAGTCTAGTTTCCTCTGTTCAGCATGGTGCTTGCCATGACAGTGGTTCCTTCAGCTAAAGTCTGGCAGGGATTTCATGTATCATTATGCTACTTTTTTGTCCTAGGTGAAGTCACATATCAACATACCGCTACATCTATATTTCACCATATGTTGGTTCTTATGTCCTTGGGGATTGAAGATCTTGAGCAATTGATGATCACTGCAATCTTCTGTGATATCAACAATGTAAATGTGTGATACAATTTTGATGATGTCACACTGACAACCTAGGCCTGCGTCATCAACTTTAGAAGGAAAATGTAATTGAATGAAGGATAGAGTATCTTACAACATGACATTATCAATGTAAAATACATGTCATCAAAATAAGAAAAAACTGGCATAATAATTGTGATGGAGTGAGGTCAAAAAATGTAAATACACATCACAATTTATAGATGACATCATAATTGGGAGAACTTTACATAATATTTGGGATTTTATGACACTGTGAATGCAAGTATGTGACATCAAAATTGGAAGACAATGATTTGAGAATTGGAAGTATATGATACCATAATTTGTGTTATATGACATCACCAGTGCTAACAAATGACATCACCAGTGCTAACAAATGACATTAGATTGGAAGAAACTGACAACATAGTAACAATGTTATATCATCCACATGAATATGTGATATCATAATGAAAAGGAACTGACATCATAAGTAGAGGGATGTGTTAACATCAATGCAAGAATATGCAATACTCATTGGATGAAATGGAAACCATAATCATGATGACATGAGGTCGATGAAGTAAATATATGGCACCATAATAAAAAATGCATGAAAGCATGATTTGACAGAACAGACATCATAATTTGGATGATTTGACAAAGTTAATGACAGAAAAGTTTATCACAATTGGAACAAATTACCTGATCATTGTAAGACTGATATCATAATGTGGATTTCGTGACATCATGAATGTAAACATTTGTCATCACAATTGTAAGAAAATGACATCACAACTGTAATGTGACTTCAACATTATAAAGAAAGGAAATCAAAGTAAGGAAGATATTTCTGCAAAAATGGAAGGAAATTACACCATCAACCATCACCTTGAGGATGTGACATATTTTCATAATTGGAAGGAAATAATGTGATAATTGCAAAGAAATAACTTCTTAATGTGGATTGTGTGACATCAGCATTGTAATAAGAAACGTATGGCAGTATACCATGTGCCATAAACCATATATGGCAGGGACGAAACTGCCATCATAATCATGATGGTGTCAGGTCAACAGTGTAAGTATATCCTATCATAATCAGAACTGCTGGTGTCCATCCTAGGTAAGAGCAGAGCTTAAAGTGGATGGATGAAAGAGTTTTGAGGGAAGAATCAGATGCAGGACACCATTCAGTTTAATTTAATAAGCGACTGACAGAGAGGAAGCACATCTCAGTATGGCTTGACATATTCTGACAAATTGTGACTCTTGAAGACTTTATTTATGCACAAAATCATTTCCTTTAAGATTTTGAACATTGATTACATACACTCTGGAAGACATTTTTGTAAAGTCTTCCTTGATTACATAAGTACATTGAAATCAACAAAGCAGGAAAATAGCAACTTTTGTCAAAATTAAAAGCTCACATTATGATAAAATCAGTTTTCTTTTAACTCCACATCTTTCTCCTTAAAATTGGTGTCATAAAGCCTTATGGTTAAAGAAATGCTAGAGAGGATGATGTTATTTGAGTTAGACTCTGTTTAAGTCGAACATAAAGTTAATGGATTGTAATGCCTGTGACATCAAACATTCTTTTCGACAAAAGTCACTTTTGATCAGTGCTTAGTTCTTCTTTCCTTTCTCTGCTCTGTTTAATGTAAAACCACCATCCTTTCTTTTTATTCTTATAAAGCAAAAGCAGTCTGCTGTTTGTCTTTCCATACTATCAGAAAAGTCCTCATTTGACATGTTTGCTCAGGTTGACAGGCAGTTCATTTAGCTCAAATGTCCTTTTCTGTGACTCTGTCATTTGCTCTTGTTTCCATACAATCCGTATCTTTATTGCAGTCCTGTAAAATTTAAAAGAACATTAGGACTCCTAGAACTGTTTACTTTATTTACAGGAACATACCAAGGCTTATCATTAAGTACATGATCTCTCTCCCTGCCCATATTAATTCTTTATTTCTGAAGCCGTACATGTAAACCTGATGATCCAGCTACAGCTCATCAGACTCTAGAATCTCTCTAGTTTATTTCTTCTTTAATAATTATTCTCCCTCCTCCAGTCTTATGCTTATTAATATCATTTATTAGTAATCTAAATGTATGTCTCAGTCCTAGACTCTATGGGACACACAAATTTCTGCGTATTTGTATTTCCCAAGGTACTGCCATTAGTTTCATTTTTATTAACACCAGCATTTGTTACATTATTCCACCTCTATCTTTTGGTGACAGGCCTTTGATAGTAAAGAATATAAGTGAAAGGTGTTAGTGAGTTTCTGTCAAGGGCAGTGAAGAGTCAGTCAATGTCACCCTAGCACTGGAACGTTGTGAAACTGAGCCCTCACTACACTTGGCATCACCACAGAAGGATATGACAGCATAATTGAATGGAACTGACATCATGAGTGGGATGTGTGATACAATCAATCTCAGGATTTGTCATCAAAATTGGACTGAAATCACCTGATTATTGGAAGTATATGACATCCTAATGTGCATTACGTGACATCATCATTAATGTAAATATATGTCATCATAATTAGAAGCAATGATATCATAATTGTGATGATGTGACACCAACAGTGTAAATAAATGATATCCTAGTAAGAAGGTTATCACGGCATGAATAGAAGGAACTGACATCATAACAGGGGTGATGTGTAACCATAAACCTGAGTATGTGACATCAAAATTGAAAGGAAATATGATAACTGGAAGATTGTGACTTAATTTGGGTTATGTACCATCGGTAATGTTCATCATAATCAGAAGAAACAGACATCATAAGTGATACTGTGACATAAACAATGTAAATATGTGATATCATATTCGAAAATAACTGACATCAAAATTAGTATTATGGGAGATTCTCAGTGTCAATAAGTGACATCACAATTTGAAGAAACTGACATCAGATGATATGTTAATAATGTAAATATATGATATCATAAGCACATGAAAAAATAATTGGATGAAACTGACATCATAATTATGATGATGTGACATCAATGATATAACTAGATCACACCAAAATAGGAAATTGAAAGCATAATTGGAAGAAGCGAACTTCATAATCATGATATTCCTTCAACAGTATAAATATATGACCTCAGATAATGAAGAATGTGAAAGCATAATCAGCATATGACATCAACAATGTAAATTTATGACATCATAATAAGAATGAGGGTACTTTCATCATAATTCTGATGACATGACACTATCAAAGTTGATCTGAGACATCACAATTTGAAGAACATGACATGATAATTGGAGAATAGGACAACATAATGTTGATTATGTTACATCTCAATGGCATTAAAAGATATCACGATTGGAAGAAACTGACAACAATTTTGACATGAATGTTGTAAATATATGACATCATAATTGGAAGATATTGACGTCATAAAAGTCACATCATGATGTGACTACAGCCATGTACATATAAGTCATCATAATATGAGCTGCATGACAAAATTAGAAGGAAACAACATCATAATTGTATTGACAAACAACAATGTATATGTATGTTATAATATGAATGATTTGACAGCAAAATTATGAAGAACTTACATCATAATTTGAATGATGTGACACCATCAATATGACATGATTACATCACAATTGGAAGGAAATGATGTGATATTGTAAGGATAAAGCATCTTAATATGGATTATAATAGTATAATCAGTGTACATATGTCACCATAATTGGATGAAACTGACATCCTAATAGTGATATGACATCAACCATGAAAATATAGGACACATTATAGGAAATCACATCACAATCATTATGATGTTATGCAAACAATATAGTATCATAATAAGAAATGACAGCATAATATGAAGGAACTGACAACATGATTATGTGACACCATCAATGCAAGTATGTAACATCTCAATTGTTAGGAAATGAAGTGATAATTGGGAGATATGCAATGATAATTGTAATTATGTGTCATTTGCAGAGTAACTATATGACACCGTAATTGGAAGAAACTGACATCATAATTGTGATAAGTTTACATCAACAATGTAAATATATGACATCCCAATAAGGATGTAACATCAAATTTGGAAGGCATTTACATCAAATTAGCATGATATGACATCTTAAATATCAATATATGACAATATAATTGGAATAGATTGATACCATAATTAATAGAATGTGATGTCAACAATGTAAATATATGACATCATAATAAAATATATAACAATATAATTGGAAAGCTGTCATCATTATTGAGATGTGACACCATCATTGTTAAGGGTATTCGACCACAATTGGAAGGAAAATAATGTGATAATTGGCAGAATAATATGAATTATGTACCATCATCACTGTCAATATATGACAGCATAATTGAAAGAAACCAACATCTTAATTGCAATGATATCATCAATGTAAACATATTAAATAATAAAAGAAGGGTATGGCAGCATAATTGGAAGGAAATGATTTCAAAATTGGGAGGATGTGACATTATTAAGGTAAGTGTGTTATATCACAATTGGAAGGAAATGATGTGATATTTAGAAAGAAATGACAACATAATTTGGGTTATGTGACATCATCCATGTCAGTATGTAATATACTGTGTAGAAACTAACATTATAATTGTGATAATGTGACATCAACAGTGAAAATATATAATAACATAACGAACAGAAAGTTACATACATGGGGTGATGTGATAAAAGCATATCAGTGAAACTATAGGCCATAGTAAAGGGCAGAAAATGTATGAAATAATAACATGAAGTATGTAACAGCATAATTTGAAATAACTGGCATCATAATTGTGACGATGTAACACAATCAACCAAAATGTCTTACATAACTGAAAGGAAAAGATGTGCTTATTGGAAGGATATGATATTATAATCAGTATTATGTAGCAAAATAATGTAAATAAGTGGCATCATAATGTATAGAAACAAACACATAATCATGATGGTGTGACAGCAAGTTAAATATATGACATCATATTATTACAGATTACATAAATATTGGAAGGACAAGACAGCATAGTTGGGATAATGTAATATCATCAATGTACATATAGGACAGCAAAATTGAAAAAAACTTACATTGTAATTGTTATGATGAGATATCAACAATGTAAATATATGACATCATAACAAGAAGTATATAACAGGATATTTGGAAGGACTTCATAATTGTAAAGATGTGATACCTTCAACATAATTTGTGACCACACAATTAAAAGGGTGCTTAGGAAGCAAGTGACATGTCACAATAGGAAGCATGTGACACCATAATTGGGTTTATTGGCACCATCAATAGAAACTTATGACTTCATAAGTGGAACAAAATAACACCAAAACCTGGTGGATATTAAACCAATAATAAGAGTATATGACATCATAATAGGAATGACAAGACAACATACTTGGAAAGGCATGAAATCATAATTTGCATGATGTGACATCAAAATATCAATATGATATCACAGTGGGAAGAAAATTACATCATTATTATGATGATGTAACAACCACAGTGTAATGTGTAAATATATGAGATCATCAAAAGAAGGATGTGATATCAGTTTTGTTTGGCCAATTATACGGATGTGATGCTATAATTGCCAGGAACAGATGTCATAGTTGATATTAAGTAAAAATATCAATGTAACATATGATATCTTAATCAACATAAACTGATATCATAAATAAGTTGATGTGACACCATCAATGCCAATGTATGACACCATAGCTGGAAGGAACAGACATCCCTTGAAAGTGTATGTGTCAAATGTTAGCCTAGGAGAGCCTTCTTGTCAGGAATGCTTTACCTAGACGCTTGGTTGTGGCCATGGTCACTCAGTGTCATCACACCCAAGTCTGTCGTGGCAGCTTTAGTGATCACCTTTGTGTGTATAGTATAGTAGACTGCAGCAGGATTTCTGGGCAGGTCCAAGTCTGAATGTCCTTGCTTGGTCACTAAGGGACAGATTCCAGTCCCTTTCCCAAAAGCCTATTTTTTGTTTCTGAGTCCTCTCTTCTGTGCGACAGATTGTCATTTGTTTTCTGGAGCATTCCTTTGTAATGAGGAAGCATTTTATAAACCTCCTAGCACACAGAATTGAAGAAAGTGTCTCATTGCAGTGTAATTGAGGACCCCATGGCCTGTGCTCCACAAGTCCTGAACCTTAACAAGCATCCCTAACCCTGTCCCTGCTCTAACCTCCACCTTGAACCCCTTCAACAACCTACAAGCCACGCCCACAACGTCTGGTATACTCAGTAGCTGATTGCCCCTAGAGAGCCATCCCAGATGCATAAAGATGTTGAGCATTTCTTTAAGTGTTTCTCAGCCATTTGAGATTCCTCTTTTGTGAATTCTTTTTTTAGATATGCACCCATTTTTAATTGGGTTATTTGTTTTCTTGACATGTAGATTCTTGCATTTTTTATTTATTTTGTATGTTAACTCTCTATTGGAAGTGTAGTTGGTCAATATCTTCCCATTCTGTAGGCTTCTGTTTTGCCCTGTTGACAATGTCATTTTCCTTACAGAAGCTTTGCAGTTTCATGAGGTCCTCTTATTAATCTTTGATATTTGCTCCTGACCTTTCAGTGTTCTGTTAAAAAAGTTGTCTCCTGTGCCACTGCTCTCAAGGGTATTGCTCACTTTCTCTTCAATCAGTTTCAGTATATTTGGTTTTTAATTGAGAACTTAGATCCATTTGGACATGAGGTTTTTACTCAGTAATAGATATCAATCTATTTGCTTTCTTCTACTTCAGACATCCAATTAGACCAGCACCATTTGTTAAAGCTGCTTTCTTTTTGTCATATTTTTCTCGCTTCTTTATAAATGATCAGGTATCCATAGGTGTGTGGATTTATACCTGTATCCTTTATTCCATTCCATTGGTCATCATGTCTGTTTTTGTTCCAATACCATGCAGTTTTTATTACTGTGGCTCTGTAGTACAGATTAAGATCAGGGATCTTGAAACCTCTAGAAGTTCTTTTATTTTTCAGGATTATTTTAGCTATCTAAAGCATTCTCTTTTTCCATATGAAGTTGTGCATTGCCCTTTTAATATCTTTAAAGAACTATATTGGGATTTTGTTAGGGATTGCATGGAGACTTTAGATTACATTTAGTACAGTGACCATTTTTACTATGTTAATCTTTCCAACCTAGGTGAATGGGATATCTTTCCATCTTTTGAGATCTTAAAATTCCCTCTTCAAGGACATAAAGATTTTGTCATTCAAGTCTTTCACTTGCTTGGTTACAGTTGCCAAAGATACCTTATGTTATTTGTATCTATTGTGAAGAGTATTATTTCTCTTATTTCTTTCTCTCTATTTGTCATTTGTACTTAGGAGGGCTACAGATTTTTTTTAATTTATCTTGTAGCCAGCCATTTTACTGAAGTTGTTTACCAGCTATAGGTGTTCCCTGATCCAGTTTTTGAGGTCATTTATGTATAATATCTCATCTGCAAGTAAAGATACTTTGACTGTTTCCTTGTGAATTCATATCCCTTTAATCTCCTTTTTTCTCATTTTTCTTGCTAGTACTTTAAGTACTGTATTCAATATTTATAAATGCAGGGAAAACCCTGGTCTTCCTTCTGATTTTAGTGAAATTGCTTTTAGTTTTCCTCTATTTAATTTGATGTTGTCAGTAGGATTGCTGTTACTTACCTTTATTATGTTTTGGTATGGCCATTTTATCCTCAATCTCTCCATAAGGTTTATTTTGAAGGGTTGTTTGATATTATCAAAAGTTTTCTCACTTTGTAGTGAGATGATCATGTAGTTTTATCCTATTAATTTGTTTATGCAGTGGATTACATTGACTTATTTTCGTATATTGAACCATCCCTTCTTCTCTGGGATCAAGGCTATTCAATTATGGTGAAGAATCTTTTTAATGTGTTCTTGGATGCGCTTTGTGAATATTTTATTGAGTTCATTTGCATCTATGTTCATGAGTGAAATTGGCATATAATTCTCTTTCTTTTTGAATCCTTATGATGCTTGGGTATTCTCATGACTGCGGCCTCACAGCATGAGTTTGGAAAAGTTCATTCTGCATCTGTTTTGAAGAATAACATGAGAAATTTTGGTGTTCCTTCTTCTTTGAATGTCTGATATAATTCTTACCTAAAGTCATCTGGCCCTGGCTTTTTATTGATTCTGAGTCTTTTACTGGCTTCTTCATTTCCTTGAGAGTTATAGTTCTGTTTAAGTTGTTTATATCCTCCCTTTTCTTTCTGGTTTGGTGATTTGGATATTCTCTCTCTGTCTTTAAATTAGTGTGGCTAGGGGTTTGTCTATATTCCTGATTTTCTCAAATGACCAGCTCTTTGTTTCATTGACTCTTTGAATTGTTCTCTTTTTTTCTATTTTACTCATTTCCGCCCTCAGTTTGATTAATTCTTGATGTCCACTTCTTTTGTGTATGATTGGTTCTTTTTATTCTAAGGCTTTCAGATCTGCTCTTAATTTGCTAGTATATGAATTCCCCACTTTTTCTGGTAAGCACTTTGTGGTATGAATTTTTCCCCTTACCATAGTATTTTTTTCATGTAACATAAATTTGGTTATTTTTTAGAATCATTTTCATTGAATTAAAGAAAGTTTTTAATTTCTTCCTTTATTTCTGTCTTGACCCAGTTGTCATTTTACTAAATGTAGATTTTCCATGAAATTGTTGGCCTTCTGCTGTTGCTGTTGTTGAAGTTGAGCATTGATCCTTCATGATCTGATAAGACGTAGGGGGTTATTTTAGTTTTCCTGTATTTATTTAGGTTTGCATTTTGGCAATGTGATCAACTATGGAGAAGGCTTTGTGAGACGGTGAGAAAATGATGTTTTCTTTTGTGTGGGTAAAATACTATGTAAATGTCTGTTAGGTCCACTTATTTTATAACATTTGTTAATGCCAATATTTCTCAGGGTTTTTTTTGTATGGATGTCCTGACAGTTGGTGAAAGTGGGGTATTGAAATCTCCTAGTATTTGAGTGTGAAGGTCAATGTGTTTATTTAAATTTTGCATTGTCCTTTTACAAATTTTGGAGCCCTCGTGTTAGGGACATAAGTGTAAAGAATTGCAATGTCATCTTAGTGGATTTTTCATTTAACGGGTATGAAATATCCTGCCCCATCTCTTCTGATTAATTTTGCTTTGAAGTCTACTTTGATGGATACTTGAATGGCTACTTCAGCTTGACTTTTAGATCCCTTCTCTTGGTAAAACTATTCCCATTGCTTTACTCTGAGGTAATGTTTATCTTTGAAGTCGGGGTATGTTTCTCGTATGCAACAGAAGGCAGGATTCTGTTTTCAGATCCATTCTGTTAATCTGTTACTTTTTGTTGGGGAATGGAGACCATTAATCTTGAGGGATATCAATGACCAATGATTGTTAGTTCCTGTTATTTTGTAGTTATTTTTGACGTGTGTGTTTTGTGTGTGTGTGTGTGTGTGTGTGTGTGTGTGTGTGTGTGTGTGTGTGTTTTCTACTGGGTATGATGATGTGAGATTATTTATTTCCTGTTATTTACTGATTGTAGTTAGTCTCCTTGGTTTGGAGTTTTCATTCTAGTACTTTCTGTAGAGCAAGATTTGTAAGTAGGTATTGTTTGAATTTGTATTTATTTTGGTATGAAATATTTTGGTTTCTCTGACTATGACAATGGACAGTTTAGTTGAGAATATTAGTCTGGGCTGGCACCTGTATTCCCTTAGACTCTGTAGTTTTTCTATTTAGGGTTAGGCATTAAGGTCTCCTTTAAGAAGTTAGGTTTAATTCTATTAAGTTTGCCTTTGTATCTTATTTGTTGTTTTTCTCTTGCAGTTTATAGTATTCTTTGTTTGTTCTGTATGTTCAGTGGTTTCATTTTTATGTGGCAAGGGGATTTGCTTTTCTGGTCCAGTGTAATTCATGTTCTATAAGCTTCTTGTGCTTTTATAGGCATCTCTTTCTTTATATTTGGGAAATTTTTTTCAATGATTTCGTTGATTTTTTTTATCTCTACAAAGTTTCTGAAGTATCTATGACCTGATATGTATTAGCCAAAGACTGTACCACCTGTGCTAAGTCTGTAGAAAATTGAATTTGTGTCTTGAAATTTGTCTTGTCTGGGAAATTATTTTTAAATATCCTATCATCAAGCTTAGCAGCAAGTTCCTTTATTGTTGAGACAATACACTGGCCCTTGTCTGAAGAACGCTTCTCTTCACATGTGCTGACATTGGTGAGGGTCTGCAGCTGCAATGACGTATTTCTCACCAAGCCAAACTATCTGAATTTGAGTGCCAAATCTGTTGGAAGTACAGGCACTCAAGATGTTTTACAGATATCAGATAACAGCCCAGATGAGGCAGCTAATAGGACAGCAGATCATTCTCAACAACATTTAATTCGCATGTTTAGATACTGAAAATAGAAGTGGAATTTACCTTTCTATAACATCTTCTCAATAATGACTTCATAATGAAATAAGTATCAAAAATTCTGAAGCTTAAAAACACTGATTTCACAGTAATTGAAAACTGTTTGATGTCATGATCATGTAACACAGAGACATAGAAAGAACGTGGTATATATTCAACATAGAGACACCAAATGAGATAGATAGGTGAAGGACCTTATATATGCAAATAGACTGAAATGGGAGATTTTTTAAGTATAAAAATATGAGGCAAGTTTTTAAGTGTTTGGAAATATTTATTTATTTATTTATTTATTTATTTATTTATTTATTTATTCATTTATTTAGCTTTGTAACAAGATATTATCTATTCAATGTTGGCCTTGAGCTTATTATTTAGCTGAGGCTGTGCTTCAACTCTTGACCTCTTTCCTCTTCCTTTCCAGTCCTACGATTAATTTTATGTGCCACCATGCTTAGTCTATGTAGTGCTGGGAACCAAACCCAGAGTTTTTGTGAATGCTAGGTCTGCATTGAACTATATGAGCAGCCCAAATTTGTGGATTCTTATCTTTTTTATGAATTGACTTTTTGTTTTTGTGTTTATATATGAGTGAGCATGTGCCATATTTATAAGATCAAAGAGACCAGAAGAAGCATCAAAATCCCTACAGCTGGAGTTACAAGCAATTGAGAGCCAAACATTGTTGGTGCTGGGTACTGAACTTGGGTCTTCTAGAAAAACAGAAAGCATTCTTAAAGAAACAAGTCACCATTCCTGGCCTAGGTTCTGAGTCTGGATGCACATAGTTTACTGGATAATAAAACTATAGCATGCCTTTAAATCTGCAGTCAGATGAACATTAGGCCAAATGTCATTCATCTTATGTGGTTGATTGTGATGTTTTGTTGTTATCTTGTTAGTTGTAAGCTGGAAATAAAATTTTAAAGCTAACCAATTGTTCCAAGTCATAGTCTTGGGGTATAACAGGGGGAGGAGGGAGGTTTTCTTAAGCTGACTAGATTTTTCCATAGTACCAGGCATGCTCTAACTGAAACACAGGTTTATTATGTAACTCATTTTGCAGTAAAACTTCAAGGCAATGTAAGAGGATAGGTTGGAGATATAGATAAAAATATTTTCATTATTTGAATAATGTTGGCCATACCTAGGAATTACAATTAAACTTCATTAATGACTACATGGGTAACAAACAGTTGGTCACTGTGCTAATGTGTAACTTTGTATTCTGTATACTGAAAGGGTCTCTGTAACAAATTACTACATCAGACAAGATTATCAAGTGAAGAAGTTGTTTTCAATCCTTTCATAAGTGAGCATTTAGATATCACATGTAATAATTTGATATGAAAATTATACTCTTATCTGCTTGTTAAAATGTGTTCCATAGACTGTATTTTCAGCTCAGTACAGGAGCTGTGTACTCTTAAGGGCATAAACATTGGCATGAGATAAATATTCTCAGGGTAGAGAGATGGCTCAGCAGTTGAGAGCGCTAAGTACTCTTCCAAAGGACCAAATCCTAGCTCCTGTGATATATGCACACACAAACATGTATACCCATATTAACACCCCACACACAAACACACAAGATTGGACTGAGGGTATTTGGTTTTCTCGGTCAAAACTTGCTGTGTTCTCTGCATATCTCAAAACATTTTTATCTTCAAGCTGTTGACTGAAAATGCCATTTTGGAAAGTGTCCTTTCAGACCTTTGTAATGCATACTGTCACTCAGAAGGTCTTCATTTCCTTTCTTTATTGTGTGAGTATTTCACCTCCACTTATTTCACTATATGCACTTGCTTCTCTACACTAGGCTGTTCTGGGGAAGAAAGGCCAGTCTGAGACTTAGAAATGTGATTCCTGGCATATAGTGCCTATCTCCCCTTTTATACTGGGACTATTTTTAAATTAAAATATTAGACATTATGTCATTTAACTTTTAAAATTCTCAGCACCATTTCCAATTAAAACAATGCCTTCTTTTATACATACAATATTATTAGCACACCTAGTAAAAGGAACAATCTTGTTTTACCATCATCTACTACCCAGATTATGTTCAAATTCTGTGATAGTTTTAAAAATTCTTCAGAAATGTGGTTGGATTATTTGAATAGGATAAAAAGTTGTATACATTGCCTTTTTATTTGAGATAACATCTGTCTCTGTAGCCCTAGATGGCCAGGAATTGCATATGTAGAATAGATTGCCCTCACACTCACACAAATCCATTTCCCTCTTCCTCCTGCGTGTTTTGATTAAATACATTAGCCACCACACCTGGCTATATGTCATTAGTTCTCTTAAATCTCAATTTCTCAGCCTAAGTCATATGCTACCTCTCCTGAATCTAATGAAACCCTGGATGGTCTCATAATCACTCTCTGGCTGAAGATAATTCTGAATTCATGATTTCTACATTTATCTCTATATTACTAGAATCTGTGCTAATTCCATCTTGCCTTGGTCCCTGAAATATCTTCACATCAGTATTTCTCTCCTTCCTCTAATGCCTATGAAAAGAAATCAGGGAAATTGTCGTGTGGCATATTATACCTTCTGACTTAGTATGATTGCTCCTGCACAATGGTATTAACTAGTTCCTTATTCTCTGTGTTTCTTAGAAAGTATCAGTTGTAAACTGCCCTACTTGATTCAATGGTTTCGGGAAACAAAGTTTCATAGGCAACTCCATTCTGAATGATTCAAATCAGTAGGCATACAGTATCTTTTATCCCTTTCTTGATTGGCCAGATGGATGCCCATGGGAAGAATCCAATGTAATATTCTTAAAGATATTCATTCATCTTTACATCCTTTACCATGACAACCATATTCAAGATTCCCAGGAGGATAGCTGCAGTGAATATTGCAAAAATTATCCAGCCCTTGTTTTCGTTGTTAATGCAACTCTCCTTCTCAAAGTGATTTCTGATCAGAGGTAGAAGATGTAGCCTAAGGCCAAATTGTATTCCATGATAGGGGCTGTAATTCAGAGAGGCCATGAAGTGGCTAGGGGACATGTGTACTGTGTTCTTTCCATAGAGAGGAATCTAAGCTCCAAAGGTGCAGAATACATGGCAGAGTGTGCCACGTATGTAGTAGATGTGCAACAGAACATCTACTTTTTCCCCTTCCATTTTAATACAAATAATAATGATTGGTCTGTGGTGGACTGACCCATGCAGTCACAACCATCAACAAGTGCTCAGGTTTGTGCTGGTATCACAGACAATAAGAATCTGCTCATGTATGCTTGCTTGGCTCCTCATGTGTCTAAGCAGAGAAGACCTTTGAATGCCAAACATGTGGACAGCAGCTGATCAGTAACTTAATTCCATAGCCTGCTCTTTGTAAAAGCTCTGAGAAGGTTGATATGCAGGAAGCTCAGTTATCAGCAACACAGAGGCTTCCTGGGTTGTGGGTGGTTCACAGTTAGGACAGGGTATCGCCAAGGAACCGAGACTCTTGTCTTTATAATTGGACATCACAAAATATCTCAACAGTGAGTAGATAGCCTCTGCAGTTTCAGTTCTCTGGCGTGTGGAGTTTGATGGCCTATTGGATTATGAAGGAATTCCCCTAATGAAAATGTTAATTTTCTAAGAAATCAGAGATAAAAGACTGTCCTGTTTACCTGTGGCACAAAATTTATGGCTGCATGAGAGTTTGTGAGTATGGATATTATTTTCTGTATTATGTGTGTGTGTGCAAGTCTGTATATACCTGTGTGTTTCTGTGTTTGTTTGCTGGGGAAAGTAGTCAAACAAATACATTCTATGCCATGTTTGAGTGTTAATGCTCAGAGGACAGCTCTTTTTTTGAGTAGAAGCAGAGGGAGGAAGGGGTAGATCTCGGATATTGGGGTGCTAGGAAGACCTCGGAGGAGTACAGGGAAGAAGGACAGAAGACTGGATGTATTTTATGAGATAAGAAAACCAAAAAACAAAAATAAAACTTGCAGATTGAATGTTGTGGGAAAGGAGGGCAATGATTATAAAGTATATTTTTGTTTGGCATTTGACTTCTTGACATGAACTTTCACAGTAATGCTAGATTCTGGTGATGAACAAAATTTATTGGTCTGCAACCATTTTAACATTTGTAAAATGATTTTAAGCTCAAATAAAAGAAGAAATACTCAAACACCAATTTCACTGAATTGCACCTAGGTAGTTAAAATTTTAAAAAAAATGTCAAAACTTTGGTTTTCTTTGGGTAACTGAGTGGCTAGGGGCTGAGTAAGGCAGAAGCACAAGAATGTTAGTCCTCAGTGTGGTGTTATTAGAACAAGAGTATCTGAAATATGTCTGAGAGCCCATCAATATGCCAAATGGCATAATAATGTATCATCTTGTTTTTGTGCTTTCCTATAGCCTTTGTACATAAATGTGTGGTTGCAGAAATACATATTTCCCAACTCATAAAGTGACTTATATCTTGTTGATAAAGTAAAGGGATATATACTGATGTGTCATGAGAGGGTAGGATCTGCATAACATTAAGAATATTAGTAGATTGTGACAACTCATGAGATTATATTGATTGCCTGGGATGTCTAGTCTCCACCTTTTGGTACCAGTCTCAATGAAATTTTCTCAGGCTTCTGTAGGCTCATCCAGCTAATAATGGAATTCCATTCATCTTTTCAAATTGGAGCCCTCATTACGATGGAGCCATTTTACTAGACAGTGCCCATATACTTTGGAAATGAGTATCCTGTACAATCTTCAACCCTAAGACCATTCCACTTACTCAACATGGGTATAACTTTACTTGCCAACATTGCCTAAGATAGTGAGTGGGTTGCCACCTGGGAGTCTTGCTTTGGGCAGTAAATTGGGATATCTGACTCAAAAGAGGGCCAATTGAGTGGATCTAGATTAAAAGGAAAATGACATTCTAGGTGAAATCCTGCCCTGAATCAGAATTGTCTTTGTGATGCACACAATGCTTTCCTTTTGATTTCTGTTCATACCTTGAGAGGAGAGTGGTCAGTTTCCTCCAAAACATGGCAATGGTCTCATATTTCCATGGGGATTTAAAGTCTTTTGAATCTGGTGACAAGTGAAGTTGTGCGACCTTTGGGGCTGAAGAGCAGTCGAAGCAGCAGAAAGGTGCCTTGCCCCTGCTAAGAGGGCTGATAGTATGCTTTGCAAGTTCTGGAGGGACCCAAATTGTTCACAAGAGCAAAAAGGAAGTAACCTGGCAACAGTTTGTTCACCTTGTGGCCAATTGGACACCTCCCTCTGTCTTTGCAAAGACCATGAGGCCAGGTGCATGCCCTGCCCACATGCTAATGGGACATCCTCACCCAGAGTACCAGGACCCTGCCTCCTCTGGGGTAAGATATTTAAACAGGGAGAAGCTTGCCAATAAAGGATACCATTATTCATCAGATATGTCTCCTGATGCTTCCTTTTGCATCTAGTCACCTATTCTCAGGTTGCATAGTCAGAACCTGCGAGAAAACAACTGAGACTCACTCCTCAGTTTCTGTGTGTTTTCCCTCTGCTCAAATTCAAGCTCTGCCCTTCTGGCCAGGGGATGGAAACCAGGTTACCATGGGTCAGGCACCAGCGGTGTGCAAGGGAACCCAGCCACCAAGGCAGATCTGTAGCGGTTCGTGTGCCGTATGGAAGGAAACCAACAAGAAGTCTTATGAGGCATGCATAGCTCTAGAATTCTTGTCCTAGCAGAGATAAAAAACACAGTTCCTGGTGCCCTTTGTAACCATGATTAGCAGGGATACAAAACAATAGTCACCCAAGAGTGCATATGGGGCTTGGGAAAAGTGGACTTGTCTGGGCTCCTTTCTTGTGTTCCTAACAGTAAACTGAGAGATCCAAATTTACTACAGCCCCAATCGCTGCTTTCTCTACTCGCTAATTTCACACATAACATGTTTTTTGGAATACACACCAGTAACTACATAATGAAACATTTCCAATCATCTGTCTTTTACATTCATCCATTCATCCTTGACTTCTTTATCCATGCCTCCTTAACCACTTCCCATCTTTATCTTTATTATTCGCTCCTACTTACATTTATTTCTGCCTCTTTTATTTTGATTTTATTCTTTCCTTCCTTTTCCTCTCTTTATTCTTTTTGCATTTTTAAATGTTCTTCTTTTGGAGAGTTGTATGTTTAGTATTCATCCAACTACTGTCAGACAATGTTTGTTATAGAAAACCTCATGTCCATTACTAATACAAGATGCTGGGAGCATTGTACCATGACAAGACAACTTGTACAGCTAAAAGATGTGGATCACCAAAAAGCAGAAAGATGTGTGATTTATTCATGGTGAATATACAAAACCAGAAACCTCCATGCAGACATAGAAATAAGCTTAGAAACCAGTGAAATAGGAAGACTTTCCTTTTCCAGATTTCTCTGCCTGTGTGGCTTATATTGGAAATATGACTCCTGGAATAGCGGACTCAGTTTTAGGCTCATATTAATTAATTCACCTAAGGTCAAGTTTCTCAGGAGGAATGCCAGGTTCCAGGTTGAGATTCTTTGAGCTATCATTTTTCTTGTCATGTTTTTATTCTACCTTGGCAAGCTGATCCCTGATTATAAGTGGAAGAATGGGTACCATAGGGCCTAATATTAATCCTTGGTGGGGCTGGGGTGTAGAAAGCTCAAAAGTTTACCAGGGATAATTCATACTGTGTTTTTCCCCATATTGGAATATGAGCTTTTAACAGTTCAGAAGGCCATGGAGGGTAAGCTATGTCTCTTGTCGATGCAGTTCAGCATCTCTTATACTTGTTCCCAAAAGTTTAAACAAGAAAGATTGTTCTATGGTAGAATTCCCATGAAATCTCAACTATGAAGAGGAGCCCAAGTGATGTACTTTAGATAGTTCAATGATCAGAGTAAGTGTAATTGTCTGTTCTTGTAACTGAACATATACGATCATTGGCTGATTGCGATCGTTGACAAGGGACAGGTGTTAAAATGCTCAGAAAATGCAAGTGAGCATGCATGCTGTATACTGTCCCAAGAGAGGAAGCCAAGCCTCAAAGTGTGCAGAAGACCTGGTAAAGGGTATTATGTATGTAGTTGATGTAGAACAGCATTTCTATTATTTGCCCACTCCCTTTTAAAAAAAAGGATCTATGGTACATTCCCTATGCAATCACAACCATCAACCGGAGACCAGTATAATACAGGTTATAGTGCAGGGATCAGAGAGCTAAGTATTTTCTATAGTCAGTATAAATGTCTAGTCTTGTGTCTGAGAACATTGGCTGCAATTGACTGACAATTGTGAACAGCAGCTGATCATCCAATTGAATTATAGCCTGCTCCATATGAGAAGTCAGTGCTTGCCAAAATGCATATGATTCACTGTTCAGCAATATAATAGATACTGGAATCAGGTTGTACAGAAGTGGGGGTTGGTGTGTAGAATGTCTACAAGAAAACATTTTTTTCCTCAGGACATTCTGAAAGATATCAATAGTGAGGAGGCAGCTTCGGCAGTCTCAGTAATTAGAGAGTTGGAAGGCTTCCTGTTTAGATATTAAAAGCATTTCCCAAAGTAAAATGGCAATTTTCCAGGAATCGACAGATAATTATCTGTCCTGGTACCTGTGCTAGATAATCTATGGAAGCATGGATATTTCTCAGCATGTATGTCATTTTTTGTATCTTTCATTTGTATGTGTGTGTGTGTGTATGTGTGTTTGTATGTGTATGTATGTTATCTGTCTGTCTGTCAGTTTTGCTGTATTTGAACAGGAAGAGATATTCACATACATACTTCCTCCATTGCTTTGGGTTTTTCCATTGTGGCTCTGTTCTCTTATAAAAAAAACAGATTAGGGATCTTGTATTCCTTTAATTTTGAAGGTGCTTTGTAAGACAAAGGCACAGATTGGTATTGATATGCCATCTGGTGATATGAACACACAAAAATCTGACATAAGTCTAAGAGAATATGAATCCAGTTGATTGGCAGTGTAATTGCTGCACTTTCTTGTCTGGTTTACAACACCAATTGTAGTTAAATTATTGTCAGGAGAAGTAAAATACAGTTATAACTCAGACTTTGATTTTGGAAAAAGTAAATAGGTATATAGTGAATTGTCATGAGTGGGTGGGATCTCTATTGCACTAGGGAAGTATTAAATTGTGGCTAACAATGCGATTGTAATGGTTCCCGGATGACCCTAATGAGATTTTTACGGTCCCATGCCAACAGGCATGGAACAGCTGAGATGCTGTGGGTTTTTTGTTTTTTGTTTTACGACTCAAGATCAGCATCATTTACAGTCTTTCATTTCCATATATGTTGGCTTCAAAACAAGGCATGGCTTAAGACCTGAGAGTTGACCAGAAGCTGGCACTAGAATTCAAGGTACTAATGGCAGCTGGCACAGGTTACAGTTGTGGATAAGCAAATCCAAGAATTTGGTTGTGAGTGTCCACTCTGATAAGAATTGTCAGTGGAAACTTCAGACTTAAGAGGTATGCATACACAACATATTGAGTTCTCTTCTGTGTACCCACTTTCAGCAAACAGTGAAGCCATTTCTTAGACTAGTCAGTCCCTGGTTAATGAGGTAGGTGTTTGTCTCTATTGACAGCTTCTCAACATTTTTGTATGTTTATTTTATTCTTCTCTTAAACAATACATCATGACATCAGTTTTTCTTCTTTCTACTCTCCCAAGCCCTTCCCTTTGTCTCCCATGGCAAAGGAGTCAGAGACACCCCTACTCCCATTGTTACAAGTCCCATGAAAATAGCGGGCTAAAATGCATACCATATATGCAGAGGATCTCATGCAGATGCATAGAGGCTCTGATTTCCACTTCAGTCTCAGTGAGCCCATATGAGGCCTGTGTAATTGATTCAGTGGGCTGTGTTCTCCTGGTGTCTGTGATAACTCTGGCTTCCACAATCCTTCCCTCCCTTCATTGTAGTGTTCCCTGAGATGATAAGTTAGGGAACCAGTTGAGATCTTTAGTTTATGTACTCTCTATGCCTGATACGTGTAGCTGTGGGTCTCTGCATCTGTTTCTATCAACTGCTTGAGGAAGCATCTCTGGTGAAGATTAACAAAATATCCTTAGGAATTATTTCATCTATTTTTTTCTACCAAATTTGGTTCTAGCATAGGCCTCTGGGGCACCCAGCCTCAGGAATCTGGACATCCAGGCAGTGTCAGCCATGGGCTTTCTCACCTGATGTGGGCCTCAAGTAAGACCTGTCATGGATTTGACCCTCCCACAAGTTCTCTGCTACAATTGCCCCAGCATATCTTGTATGCAGGACTCTGAGTAGGTCAAAGGTTTTGAAAATGTATTCTCTATATTTGACAGCACAATTGGAAGACTCTAACAACATAGTAATGACTGTGATATCAACAATGTGAAAAATGATAATTGCAAGAATCTGACATCATAATACTAATGAGATGAAATCAACACATCAACAGTTTAAATATATGACATCATAATAAGGACATGACAGCAAATTTGGAAGGAATTGACATCATATCAGAGTGATTCATATAAACAATGTAAGTATATGACATTGTAAACAAAGGGAACTGAAATCTTCATCATGATCATGTGACAACAGTGTAAACATGTCTTTGTAAAATGAGTGATAGCACACCAAAATTAGAAGGAAGAGATATCATAATTGTAACAATGTGACATCATCAACATAAGTATGTGACATCACAATAGGAAGGAAATGACCAGAAATTTGGAGAATATGACAATATAATATGGATTATGTGACATTAGCCATGTAAATAAATATGATATAATATTCAGAAACAGATATAATAACTATGATACGGGTACATAAATTGTATAAATACATGATGTCATTATAGGTAGTATATGACAGAATAATTGGCAGGAACTGACATCATAATTTTGATGATGTGATACCATCATTGTAAATATGTGACATCACAATTGAAAGGAAATGATGTGATAATTAGAGGGTAAGACAGCATAATGTGGATTATTTGAATTAATCTATGTAAATATATGACCTCATAATTGGGAGAAACTGACAATTATGAAGAGCTAACATCAACAAGATATGATACCACAGTCAGAAGGATATGACAGCATAATGAAAGGAATTGATATTATAAATGGGATGATGTGAAACCATCAATATCAGGTTGTGACGGAACAATTGGAATGAAATGGCATGGTAATGGTAAGAATAAGACATCATAAAGTAGATTATGATGTGACATCGTTAATATACATACATGTTACCATAACTGAAACATATTGACATGAAATAGTGATGAAATGATATAAACAATGCAAATATATGAACATTGGAAGAAACTGACATCATGATTGGGATGATGTGACATCAACAATGAATATGCATGACATCACAATAAGAAGAATATGAAAACCAATAGGAAGGATCTGACACTCATTATAAATGGATTGTGACAGCATCAAAGTAAGGATATGACTCATAACTGGAATGAAATGACATGATAATTGGAAGGATAAGTCAACCTAATTGGGGTTATGTGATGTCAACATATGAAATCATTATTGAAAGACACTGATGTCATATACATGATAATAGGCAAAAACAATGTAAATATGTGATACCATACTGTGATTGATATGACTGCAGTATTGGAAAGAAATGAAATCATATTTGGGATGATGTGACAACATCAACGTATGTGATATCAAAATTAGAAGAAAATGATTTGAAAATTGGAAGGATAAAACATCTTAAAATATGGATTATGTTACATCATCAATGACAGGATTGTAAAAAGCGACACTCAAAATGTGTCATTGACATGAGTAAGTCTGAGCAGTTCAGGAACAACACCAATCAACCGGACAACCTTGACATGGAAAAATTCACAGCCCCCAACCCTACACATAAAACTACAGACAATTGAGCAATGCTAAGAGTGGAAAAAATGTATTCAGGGAACAACACTCATATTGGATTTTCAGAGTCACAAGGTCAGACCCAAAACAAATCATAGAGATAACAATACAGATTGGAATCATTTAGGAATATATATGCACATACATATATATAAATAATAACAATGAACAAAGAGGTAAAGAATTTGAAAGACAGAAAAGGGAGATCCATTGGAGGATTTGGGGCAGAAAGGAAAAAGGGAACTATGTGATTTCTATTATTTCTAATGTAAAAAATTATATGTTACATATACATATAGCTTGTTACATATAACCTGTGTATTATATATAATATTTTATATGTAATCATATGTAATAATATATTATTTGTATATATTATATATAATTTGTACGTATATACATTCTATACAAATTATATGTGAGGTCTTTTACTTTTGATAGAAAAATAAAAAATATACAAACACATATGTGGGGGTATATATATATATATATATATGTATATCCTGCATATCAAACAGTACAAAACATCCCCTGAAAAACCAAAATTAAAATTTTATATGCAGAATTAATCCAATTATCTATTAACTGTCTATGCTATCTCTTTATGTATGATATGTCTATATCATTATCTACATCTTCTCTTTCCAATTCAGATGTCATACCCTTCCATGTAGTGTGTCATATCCTTCCATTCATAGTGTCATTTGGACAGTTCATATTTATATCTGTTTTTTCTCAGTGTCACATTCGGCCAATTTTTGTTGATGTTTGTACTTGCATCCATGTTTCCTCCAAATTGTGAATTTGGATAAGTTCATACTGATATTCTTGCTTCCATGCATGTACACTTCATCCTCTATGTAAGGATGAACCATTTTATATTATGTTAAATCTCCTGGATCAGAGTGGACACTTTTATACTTTTGTCCTTGCTTGAATCAACAGATTTCCCCCATGTAAGTTTAGAGATTTACAATTAACTGGTCTTTTCCAGTTTCCCTTACCTATGCAGCATGTTAAGTCCCAATCACAGTACACCTGTGTAGCTTGCTGTCTATGTTAGGAAACTGCAAGCAGTCCTCAAACACAGGATCATGTTCTCAGGCTGGTGGCAGTATGCTTTAGGGATGCACTTTCAGCAAAAATTACATACATGAAAGGAGTATAAAAAGCTACATTCATACAGTATCACTGACATGACTTGTAAATGTGAGCAGGACAAAAAATTCACAAACAGACATGCCAATGTGGATGAGGAAAAACTTGCACACCTCAGCCATACACATGAAAATAGAGACAACTAACTGAGCATAGTTGTGAGTAGGATACATGTATCCAAGGAGGAGCATCCTAATAAGATGTCCTGCTGTGGTCAACCTTAAAAACCTGCATGTAAATAACATCTCACAGATTGAGCAGGACACATTTAGGAATTTATATTCACATGCATATATGCATGCAAAAAGAATTAATGAACAAAGAGGTCATCAATTTGGAGAACAGAAAGGAAGGGAATATTGGAGTGTCTGTGGAATGAAAGGAAGGGTGAAATGGTGTAATATTCTTATTATCTTACTATCTCAAAAGTAAAAATATTATATATACACATCATGTCTATACACAGAACTACCAAGACTAAATTAGTCAGGCAACAAAAATGAAGGCTTAGAGACAGGTAGGTGCTGTTCCAGAGTATAGAAATAGGGTTTCGCTGGTGAAGATAGAAGTGAGGTAGAAGACAATGAAAGAAGTGAACTGGTTTCCCAAGTAAATATCAGCTGGGATTTTCAGACTATGTGGTATGTGTTTGTTTATTTTGTGGAACTGTCATTGAATCCAGTACATGGCAATCAAGCACTCCCACTGAGTTATACCTACAGTCTGTAATCCCATACTTGGAATCGTGAGGCAAGAAGATCCCAAATGTTACAGGCTGGCCTAAGCTATATCAAAAAAGCAATTCTTAAATAAATAATATTTATAAATCCTGCTTTTTAGGTTAAAACAATAATTTTGGAAACATACAACCACCTTCTGGGACTTGATAGATGTCTCATGTTTAAGAGTACATACTGCTTTTGAAGACAATTTGAGGTAAGTTCCCAGAACCCATACGATCTGGAAAGTTGCTACCTCTAACCCAGTCCCAGTGGATAAGATACTTCTGAGTGCACTTGTATTTGTGTATCACTCACACAGTCTTGAAAAAAATACTCCTAGGAGCATATACTAAACTTTAGAATGCCCTGATTCTTCAGTTAACATCTATTCTCTTTTGTTGCCTGTAGGTGTATGTTCCAGTTTGTTGTCTTTGTTGCTGTTGGATGATGTCTATCAAACCAAATGCCTACTGCTTACATCTAAACTTGCTGCAATAGCCTGCATAAATTTCAGAGTTCTAGCATATTCCATATGAGCATTCCAATATAAGCAGGAACAAAATCAAAGGAAGATGATGTATTGCATGATGATCTTCACTTATCAAAGTCTATACAGGAAATCCAGAAACTCTCCTGTGAAAATAAGGTCTGTCCAACCTTACAAAGCTTTGTAAAGACTCAAAGTCAAGGTTTGCCTCTTGGTTTGGGACTTTCCCTTCCATATTGTTCTGCAAGATGCTACCAAGCCCAGGTTGGAAGGCTGGGTGCTGAGAGGTGGGGCCTTGCCATGTTTGTAACTTTCCACTCTGGTTTTGAAGCAACTAAGATCAACAGTGCTTCTGTTCTGTCATTTTCCTAGGCGATCCAGTGAAGCAGCCAACAGGTAAGTATAGCCTAGGTCCAAAGCAGTGGAGGCAAAGGCAGGACTCAGATTGCCCAGCAGCCTCAAGCTCCTGCCTACCTGAGGCCCCCAAGAACTTCTTCCATAAGTAACAACAACCGCAGGTTCCTCCATCTCCTAACTCCTTCTCCAGTAGCAGTGCCTACTTCCAGTGGAGGTTCTGCAGAGATAAGATATGCCAGAGCATGTTCCTAACACACTGGGTGTCACCTCAGTGGGCACCTACTTAAATTGCCAGGAGCTTGTGTCCTGAAACTAGGAAATCACCTGGGATTCATTGACAGTGGTAGAAACAAGCGGTTTACTAACAATGACATCAATGAAGGACAAGGAAGTACGCTAGGGAGATCATTTCCCTGCCCTCCCTTCTCCCCTTTCTTCCCCTTCTCTACCATCTCCTCCACTATCCCACTCTCCTCCCTCTTTGTAACTCTCTCTGCCTTGTTCTTTTCCACCCTGCTCTCCCCTCTGTTTGGGCAATGTACACTGCCAGCTTGACAAAGTTCCTGACTCCTCTTGCTAGGATTTGGGGCTCACTAGCTACTTTGTCCGCTTTTCTTCCTTTATTGTATAGTGGCAAAAAGCCTCTCATTAATAAGATTGTCTATTTGGCTTTATAGTAAAAACTCAAATCAATTCTTGGGCTGGCTGTGAGCAGACTCTGCCAACTCTGCTCAAAAGTAATTGTAAATGTTCCACTGACCTTCAAATTGTGGCAGGAGTGAGAACTATTCATACTTGCTGCAAGCATATCATAAACTATTCTCAGCTAAACTGACCTTCCTAAGAGAGAGAGAGAGCCACAGTTAGATATGCAAAGAGTCTAGACAGTAAGTCAGCACACTTAGAAATACAAATAGAAAATCCAACCCTGAGAAGGCCTCCCCTTTTTATATTAAGCCTATACAGACCTAGAATCAACGATTCATTAATTAAACTATTGTGTTAGTTTTCTCAGTAAAAATAACCTTGAAGAATAGAGCTTACAGCTTCAATTTGTGAAGGGCATTCTGCTTATATTGTAATGTGCTTAATTCCTGCAAACCATAAAATAATAAAATAGCATTGTGTTCATTTTGTAAGCTCCATGAACCTTGCCTCTGGGTGAGAAGTATGTTCTCAGAGAGAGAAGACTCTCCTAAGTGAGCAGTCTTCCTCCCTGGCAACAAGTGCATGATTGCCAGTTCTTTCTCAAAAGTGTTTGTGTGTTTTTATATGAAAAGGTATGTCTGAGCGTGTCTCTTTAAAGTGTGAATGTGCAATCTATTTTTGTCCTCAAACAAAAACAGTTTTATGTGTTTGTTTGTCGTAACTTTATTTCACCAGTCTGTTTTCTTCTGTGTAGTTTCATGGAACGTATCATGGGTGAAGGCTGGACAGTAATTGACAGTCCTCTCTCTCACATCCCCACTTACTTGCTCTTTCCTCTGTCTCACTGTCAACCCTTCACTCTTTTCTGTTCCCACATTTCACTAAAAGCCAATTCCTCTGGCTGCCCTTGCACCCGTACAAAGAGCAAATGTGCATCAGTGTCTGCCTTCTGCAGGAGGTGACAGAACAACAACATGACATACTCTTGCTTAAATGATCAGGCCAATGCTTAGCAAGCACAGCACTGAGGACTCACTGACTTCCCCAAAGGAGCCAGAGAAGCAGTCTCAGAAAGGACCCCACCCAGGAGAGGTTTCTGTTCTTGCTAAATGCTCATGTTAATAAAATTGTTTGTTCCTGATGTGAGAACTGCAGATCTCAGGAGCATTGACAATGAAAATTAGTATACATGGGAGCTAGAAGTGAACTGCTAAAAAAAATGTACTTTCTCCTGAGAACAAACTACATAGGTTTGGGCTTCCAAACTCTCATTTAGTCCACAGGCTTCTACCCACAGTAACTACCAGCCAGGGACCTTCTATTCTGGACAACCTTAATTCAGAAGGTACTAGATACACAAGAAGGTATCATCAGAATCAAAGTTATGCCAGTGAGTTTGAGAGGTAAAATCACAGCATCCTGAACAAGTTGGGTTTTCTTTTTAAAAATTCATGTATGTTTTTTTGGCTTGTATATTTGTGTACCACCTGTGTGCCTGGAGCCCGAGGAGGTCGAAGATGACACTAGATCCCCTGGAACTGGAGTTATACTGGCTTGAGAGCTGAAAACAGAATCTTGGGTACTCAGAAAGTTCATTTAACTCCTTGGCTACCTCTCTAGTCCTTTGTGTATAATTTTTATGTGGACCTGTATTTCAGGAAACACAAACCTAATGACTTCTGGGTGATATGTTACCCCTAGATTTTAGAAGATACCAAAATGATCCTCAGACTGGCTGTGGCATGCCCACCAAGCAATACATGAGCTTTCTAATTTCTCTATGTCACCACTAATATCTTGGTGAGATCCAACTCTGGCAGGATTTCAGTGACCTGGGAGGGAGAGGCAGAGAGTGTGTGGATAATATGAATAAAACATCACATCTTATAGATGGGAACAGACTTCTCTCTTTATTCCTGATTTTTCTCTCTACTGTCCTTCTCTACTTCTTCCATCTCTCTACTTCTCTTTCTCTCTACTCTCTAATATCTCTCTGCTTTTTGATGTACATTATAGCATTTTTACAAAGCCACTTATCGAGAAAAATCATACTACAACCACATCTTAACCATAAAAATACCTTCACTTAATGATTACAAGTTTTATATTTTTAGTGATTAAGTGGTCCATATTGTTAAAGAACAAGTTATCTTAAACTCACACTGAACACCTAGTATTTTCTCTACACAAGACATCTAAAAGCAATACCTTTTCTATTATATATTAACAGAGTTTATGGAAGCAAACTATTTTATGACCATTGTTGCTAGCAGGTAGAAGTCTTGCAGTTGCTAGGTAATGAATATAATTCATGTTATTCTAACTCAACGACATTCATTTAGCTAATACGGTAAAAAAGTTTGTTATAACAATAAAACTTTGGTTTCTTCTTTTGTCTCTTTGCTTTTCTTATGTAAAAGGAGAATCTGCTGCACAGCTTTATGTCTACAAGATCACCCCAAACTCATGAGCAAATGTTAATTATAGAAACGAAAGGAAGAATAAATTTTATTTTTGATCAAGAAAGT
>JAMJFZ010001324.1:0-89345 GCA_026225945.1 Cricetomys ansorgei
GAGTTAGAATACTGCGCCTGTGTGCTGTTGTGTGGTGGTAATGGTGACCTGCTACTCTGGATGAAGACACTCGGAGTGTTGCTGCTTTGTCACAGAGAATTGTGTTAAAGGAATTCCCTGTCCTGCTCCCTTTTTCTAGTGTGACATTTCCAGTTCTTCTTTTCTAGTGGTGATGCAGCTGCCTCTAAACACTGCTGGACTATGATGACAAGGGGACTTTTTATGGAGTCTCCCTACCTTTCCTGTTATCAACCCTGGCCTCTTTTGTTCCTTAGTAAGAAGGAATTAATGGGTACTATCTGGATAGCCTACATTTCCTATATTTATCCAGTTCTTTACTGTGACTATTTACTTAGATTTTTTTTCCCCTATTCAATAATGAAAATAGAGAGCAGGGGTGCATCTCAGTAGTTGGCACTTGCTTATCATACACAAGGCCCTAAGTTCTATCCCCAGCATGACATAGGCACCATTTTTCAAATAATCAGAGTGGTTAAATCATCTCTCAGTAACTGCCTTATGCTTCATCTGATCTATGTTTAAAATATACTTCCTAGGGTATTTAGTTTCCTCTCTGTATCCATTTACTGACGATACAGGTTTCTCTTCATTTTCATTCTTATTCAGTTTGTTCTCGTCCTCATTTGGCTTTGTGTTGCTGTGATGAGCACCAAGACCAAAAACACCTTGAGGAGAAAGGGTTTATTTCATCTCACAGCTTTTAATCAGTCCATCATACCGGGAAGTCAGAGCGGTAACTCAGTGCAGGAGCTGAAGCAGAGGCTAGAGGAACACTGCTTACTGCCTTGCCCCATGCCTTATTCAGCTTGCTTTTTTATACAACTCAGAACCACCTGCCCAGGAGTGGCACCACACACAGTTGTCTGGGCCCTCCCACATCAGTCATTAACCAAGAAAATGCCTTCAAAGGCTTGCCTACAGGCCATTCTGGTGGGGACATTTTCTCAACTGAGGTTACCCCTTTCCAGATGACCCCAGATTGTGTCAAGTTGACAGTAAACTAAACAGAACAATTGATCCCTTGTCAACTTGACATACAAATATAACACTATTAAACTATAACCTTTTCATTCATATTTGTCCCTTAAAATTCAGTGATATCACTCTATAAAACAGTGTAACTTTAGAAGTCCCACACTTTAAAAAATTTATGTATTTTAAAAGTTCATTTCCTTAAAATATCTAAGATCTCTTGAAAAGTCCAAAATCTCTCAACTGTGGGCTCCTGTAAAATCAAAAAATAAGTTACATACTTCTCACTCCAACAGGAAAGAATCAGGGTATAGTTAAAATTAGATCATAGCAAAACCAAAATCCAGCAGTATAAATAGCATAGTGTCTGATGTCTGGGACTCAACTCATGATCTTCTGGGCCCAAAGAGCTTGGGCAGGTCCACTTTTCTAGTTAGGCCATCTGAAGCACAAGCAACTTACCTTGTAAGCTCTGGCCAGCTCCATTCCACACATGCCAGTATCCTTGGTGGTCATCCCTGGCATCTCTAGTACCCTGAGGTTCCTACTGATGCTGAGGCTTCATCTTCCCCAATAGCCTCTACTGGCCTCCTTTCGGGGACTCTGGGCATCTTCTGTCTCATGGGCTAGGTTTGTATAGAATGGAGCTAGCCCCAAGGGAGGTTGTAAAGTGCAGCAGAGTTACCATCCATCATTTTAAAAGGTCAGACATCAAAAATCCTGCCTAATAAATTCTCCATTATTTCTCTAATTTCATATTCTTTGGAAATTTTTGGAGTCTTGTTTTGGTGCAAGTTTCTAGGCATTTTCTCCCAAAATTCCTTCACTCTTGGCCTGAATTGCATCCTAGGAATCTGAATTTCAACTAATGACCCTGATGTAGATGATTCCCATGATATACTTGGAGAGGAGAGTACCTAGCTCCCTCTCTCCCAGTCCCTCTTAACTCTTAGAAACCTATCTTGTTTCTCATTCCACACAACATATGGGCTTAGTTCCTGTTCAATAAGAGAATTTCCACAAGCTGTTGTATTCCTATCCCTCTCTCTGTTTACCCAGCCTCCACCCAATAATCTTGATACCTGAGTTCCTATTAGATTCTGTAACCCTAAACAGGCCACCTTCTAGGAGGAAGCTCTCTGAAGCTCCTGAGGGCTTCAAAGAATTGCTTCTCAGTCTGCATGCTAGACTTACCATTTGGGTGTAATATTGAGGTCTTAGTTTTCAGTTCAAGCGAAACATGGTAGCATCTTGCTTATTAAGGTTAAGGGATAAGGTAAGATGGTTCAGTAGGTAAAAGCTCTCTTTGTGCAAGCGTGTCAACATAAGTTTGATCCCTAGAATTCACGTAAAGGTGGAACAAGAGAACAAACTCTACAAGGTTGTTCTCTGACTTCTTACTCTTTGCTCCATAGCACATACATCTACATACACACAAACAAATGATCAATAAAATTTTTTTTTTTTAAGATTAAGGAATGAAGCACTAACAGAAGTACTTAAAAAAAATGCTGCAAGGTTGTAAGTGCTAAAAGCATAAAAACAGATTTTGTTCAACTGCTACTTTGGAAACTTTTCTAAAATCTACTGGAAAGTTGAAATTTTACAAATTTCTTTTTAAACAACAAATGCAAAGGAATAGTAAACTTGTTGGGGATGGAAAGACAAGTACTGTTGTGTATCCACTGACTCTATAAAGACAGAGGTGTGTCTTTGTCCATATTTACCTTCTGAGAGACTTCCTTTCCAGGTGAGGAGAAGCTGGCCCAGTCCCTCACCTTAAAGCTCCTGAGCCAGCCCTTCCTTCTTTTTCCAGGACAGACACCTCACCCTCCTCCCTGCAAGCTAGGTAGCTCTGCTCTGTTCTTCACAGAGTTCTTGGTGTCATGCAGTGAAACTCCATTACCAGTGTGTGATGTATATGTGGGGTGACTTGTGGAATGTTGAATCCTCGTTAACCATTGCCTTTTACTTGGCTAGTGTCTAGTACCTTGCAAACAAGGCGGTGTCCAGGGCCTAGCAGCTCAATAGTGAAAGAAAGTGTAATAGACTCTGTTCCACCATTTTGCTCACAGTTCAACCTTTTAATGACAAAAAATCTATTATAGGGCTACAGTGCTTAGTGATAGATCCATTTTGGTAGGTGACTTTGTTGTCCAGATACCACAGAGTATTAATTTCACAAACCAGAGTGTGCACAGTATCACTAGGTGATAACATCTTGTGGGACCGCCTTTGCATGTGTGATCTGTTTTTGTCTAAAGTCTGAAGTATGGTCCATGGTTGTACTTTACCGTAATGGTTTAGTGCTTTGGGACTACTAAGAAATACTGTGTCTAAACCAAGTGGCCTTAGGCTGCTGAGTCTCTGGGTCCTTAGTGTGCTCCCTGCTGGCACTGTGTCCTGAGGTCTATTATAATCCGATTCTTTGTTTTCTACTGAGCATATCTCTTGAGTATTGAAGATGACCCCACTTCATTCTTCTTAAATGTTCATGGAGTTTGTAAAAATTGTGCCCACTCTTTGAGCTCGGAGAATTGTCAAAGACTTTGATTTGCTCTAAAAGCTGTATTCTTCAGTCAAGAATTGTCTTTCTTGCCTAGATAAGTAGTAAGCATAAATGTTACCAGCAAATTTCATTAGGCTTGGCAAGCAACTGTTGGTATCCAGGTTTACTTAAAGACAGTTGCCAAGTAAGGGCATTCTTCCAAGTGTTAGTCATCAAAGTGTTGAAGATTGCTCTACTTGGAAAGCTGTACTGGCTGCTTAGAATGACGGTGTGGTCGGTCAGCACTGCTGCTTCATCATGGAGTGAATGATCAGTTACTCCGTGAGAGTCCTGAGACGGCAAAATATGAATGGATTAGGCCCAGAGGGGAAGTAGGGTGGGAGGTGAGTCGTGAGTCCATAGTCAAATGTAGGAAGTACTCAGTGCTGTCGGAAACAGAGGGAAAACGCTTGGTGTTTGGATGTATGTAGCTAGTTACACTCAAATCAGTTTTAGTAAAAAACTGAGAGAAGCTTCACCTTTTTAATGGAAACTGCTTGGCTGATAATTCCCTCTTGCCAAACTCTTTTTAGGGACGATGTTTCTACTTCTCAGTAGTTTCTCTTTTGTGCCTGAGCATTCTTTGGAGGGTCTGATTTGTGGAAAGTTTATAAATATCTGACCATTATATCTTAAAAGAAAACAACAAGATTGAAAAGTTATTGAGTATAGAAAGTATATTAAGAAGAAATAGTTCTTTATTGAAAAGGGTGGAGGGAAGCCTAAGAATAGGGTAACAAAGCAGAAAAGGTCTCAGGTTCAAAGAAAAAAGTAATTGAAAGAATTGTCTTTGGGGTGGGTCTCACTTGGTGGCATTAGCTTAGTGTATAAACAGCTCTTATATATATTTTCATGGGGGCTGAGGGACACTTGATTGCCCTTTGCTGAAAGCTAACTCTAAATGCAAACCAAATGCTCTTTGGTGAATTGCCTTGGTAACCATACTGAAACATTTCATTCTGGCAGCCATGCTACTCGGTACTTTTGAAGGTAAGAGGTTTAATTTGGTCCCAGGTCTTTCAGACCAGACTTTGTCATTAAGTATATTGGAGAGAAAAGAAGGGGAAGACGGAGGAAGGGGGGAGGAACCTAGTAAGTTCTGCAGCTGTTATTTTAAATCTCTATGAAACTTTTTATCTTTTCACCCAAAGTGGTTGTAGATAACCTGTTACCCCCGATTGATATCCTGTCTCTCATTAGTTGACTCCTCATCGAGATTTAATAATACATGTAAGGATTGTTACCCGCTTTGGTATAGATGCTGATGAAAAGACTGTACTAGGAAGTTTCACAGAAGGCTGCCAGCCTGAGACGCATACAAACATCACTTAAATTAGAAATTCAACCAATTGAAGCATAGGGTGTTAGTAGAAATTAAGATAAATATGGTTATCAAAAGAACAGCCGTACCAAAAATTACACTCTCATTAGCAAACCAGAAGAGACTACTACCTCCTGCCTCGGAATCAAGTTATATCACATTGAACTAACCAAAAATTATACCATTGTCCAGAACGCACAGACAAATTCATTAGCTGCCTGCTCTCAGCTTCTTCATAACAAGCCTTAATGAGAACACAGCTTAGGTCTTCAGAGTTTGGTTTATGATGCCACACAATGTCTGCCATCAGTGACAATGAGATATACTAGATCTAAAGGTAAGCTGAAGTCCATAGAAAATTTCAGTGTCATTTAGCTAGTGGCTTTAATCTTTTACCAGATCATATCATATCAGAATTGTCAGTTGTCCAAATTGCTTTTCACTTAAGTTTTTAGGGAGTGAATATTAAAAACTAAAAGGGCATAAGAGGCTGAGCTCAGGGGAAGTTGGGATGTAGATGACCAGGGTAGAACATGGACAATTCAAGAAAGGAAAGGGCATGCATACGGGTGTGTTCAGAGACCAGTGATTCTCGGAATAGAAAGCCTCTTAAAATCTTGATGAATTTTGGTTTCTAAGGAAGCCTCTTGCATATCAGGACAGGGAAAGCCTTCCCAGGGGTTAATTGCTGCTCTAGAAAGAATAGTATGAGGCTGGAGTTAAGGATGCTGATTTAATCTGCCTCACAAGTCCTGAAGCTCTGTTTGTAGTAGCAGTTAAAACCGCCTCCTTACAAATCTAACCGTATGCACCAGGCTCCTGACATGCTCTGCCAGCATTGGGCTCTCTCTAACCCTTTGATCCCCTCACACCTGTGGGATAAGGGACACTCATGTGGACTCTACATGGCGATGGAGTCTTAAAACTTGACTTGCCTGCTTATTTTTTTGTAATCTGCTTGCAAGTGTGTGGCTGTCTTCCTTTCATTTAGTGGAATTTTTTGTCTTTGTGGAAATGAGTCTTGTATCCCTACTGGAGGATTTTCTATAAAGCAGAGAACTAAATACCATACCATATGATTCCTGTTGAGACTGATTGATTGCATAGCTCCCTGTTTATGAAATCAACTGCTAGCACTTTCAGTACTTCCTTTGCTGTTTGTTTAGAGCACACTTCTCCAACTTCGTTAATTACCTTTCTTGTCTTGTGTGAAGCGTCACTGTACAGGAATATATTTATCACTTATCATATACAAATGTCACAGAAGACATCATTATTCTTAAGTGAAATCCATGTACTGCTATACCAATAGATTCACTTTAAGATGTGAAAAATGCCAGTTGTTAAAAAAAAATGAATTGGGGCTGGAGAAATGACTCATTGGTTAAGAGCACCGGTTGCTCTTCCAGAGTACCTGGGTTCAACTCCCAGCACCCACATGGCAGCTCACAACTGTCTATAACTCCTGTTCCAGGGGATCTGATACCTTCATACAGATATACATGTAGGCAAAACACCAATGTACATAAAAATAAATTAATTTTTAAAAAAAGAATTGGAGATGTGCTTAGTTAGCATGTGAGGCAGTGGATTTTTTTTTCCCCGGGGGTGAGGGGATGAGAGTGAAAACCAAATATAACCAAATATAAGGAAGTCTTATTTCCTATATGTCTCTGAGATAGCCACACACCAATATTGAAACACAGTGGTTTTGAATCTTGAATAGATGTGAAGACACTTTGACTTTGGCATTATGAAGTTCTTTACTTTCATGTAAGTTGTTTACCCTATTTCTTTACACATTTCCTCAAAGTAAGCAGAGCTTGGCCGGATGCTTCTTCTAGTCCCTTTAGATGATGCTTTGGTATGTTAGGTCCAAGCTGAGTGGCCTGAGGAGTGCTGCTCTTGAATTCTAGGGAGCTCATTTTAATAGTTACCGAAACACCACTTAATTAAGCCCTTGATATTCACCATCATTGTGCTAAGTGCTTTTGATGAAGTGAAAAATCCTTTGTGCCTCCACAAAGTGCCCTCAGCACCAATAGGGACAGGAGTCTGGAATCCATGCGTGGTTGGTTACCAGGGATACTTCACTGAGAGAAGAGACTGGGACACAGTTGCCTGTGCATAATTAAAGCTTTTGTGCCAAGAAAGTAGAAGTTATCCAGTATTGTTGCGGAGACAGAAACTGCATCCGTAGGTAGGTATGTCAAGGATGTTGGACTGTTTGTGTGAGGGCATTGTGGGATAGCTGGAGCTCCAAGGGGTCATTCAAGGAGAAGTGGCTTTTTGTCACCAGATTTGGGACCAGCATTCTCCTGAGAGATTAGGCTAATTGACTCCCTTTTAACTTTTAACATTTTGTAATTTTCCCTCTCAACAGTTTATCGCTCATTGGGTTTAGGAGTTTGCTTCTCTCTTGTATTGTAACTGCTCATATTTCTTCAGTAATGAAGCCCTGAGCTCTATTTACAGGACTGGCACCAACTTTCAATTCTTCCTACCTCAAAACTGCAGTGGCCTGTAAAAGTGCTCCCTGAGCACATTTCCCTCTGCTCTCTGCTGCTGCTGTACTAGTCTTGCTAAGCTCCAGCCTTGCCACAAACTTAGCAGCTTGAGACAGTTTCACAGTTTCTCTAAATGGGACATTCAGACCTGGTGTGGTAGATTCTCTGCCCGGGGTCTCACTGGACTGAAATCAAGTTGTCTGTTGATCAGCACCATCATCTTCATTTGGAGTCTAGGATCCCAAGGTCAGTGGTTGTTGGCAGAATTCATGTCCTCAAACTCTTGGACCCAGGGGCCCATTTTCCTTCTGGCTGATGTGCTGCTCTTCTTGGCTCTGAGAAGCCACCTGTAAGTCTTTGGCAGGCTTTCTCAGAAGCAAGTCTGAACAAGGTGCTTGTTTCCTCAGGCCAGTCACAGGGTGTGCTTGTGATTTTAACAAAATAAAACATCTTAATTATGGGGAACATAAATTGAAATTTCTCCCTGGAGGAGAGACAGGTAGGCAGGCAGACAAGTGAACCTTGTGAGTGATGGGCCTGGAAACAGGACACTCTGGCCACACTTAAGCCAGACTGGTGGGTGGTTCAGAGCAGACTGACTCTTGGAGCTGTAGTCCAGGTAGGCGGCTGAGTGAAGCTTTAGCTCACTCTCTTAAGGGAAAGCATGGGGTTCTCTGGCTGACTGCCCTCTGGAGAAAGGCCAGGTCAAACTCTGAAGAGTGGGGATATTACTCTTCCTTGGGTTTTTTCAGGCACCAGTGTGCAGTGCTGCACCTCTGGATTGAATGGACCATGCTTGGTTGGCAGCATTGATTTTATGTTTATTTATAAAGAGACAGAATATGAGATTACCAAATAAAATATAATTTTCAAGAGTTATTAATAAAAGAATATATTACATTCACTTTTAATGAGATCCTAGTGTTGCAAAATGATTCCATGTAATGAATCCCAGGAAATCAATGTGAAGTTTAATTGCAGCCGTGGCCGCATTGTATAAGGACATTGCTCTGCTCATTGTTACTTGTACAATTCATCAACCCTCTCTCTTCCTTTCTCTTTAAATTAATTGCTTTGATGAAGTCAGTAAATACATTCTTTGTTGACTTGTGATCCTTTCTAGAAAGGTCATAGAAATCCCAAATTCTACCACAATAATCAGTGGTTGCTGTCATTTTTCTGTGTGTTACCATTTATAATTTGTACATTTTATACTTAAGCCCATTCTATAAGTTTATCATTGTTACTTCTTTTTAAAACCTTTTCCATTTCCTTTGTCAGTCTTTTGCAAGCCATTTTCTGTGTCTTTTCAGCTTAGAGAATCTGAAATGTTTTTCTAGAATTTCCCACCCAGTAAAATAGAAAGTCTATGATACTTATTCCTGATTAAGTTTTTTATCTTTCCTCTCTTCCTTCCTTTCTCCCTCTCTACCTCCTTCTTTTCTTCTTTCTTTATCCCTAACTTCCTTCCTTTCTTTTTTCTTTCGTGAGTGAGTGAGTGTGTGTGTGTGTGTGTGTGTGTGTGTGTGTGTGTATCTATGTAGCACTGGTTGTCCTGGAACTCACAATGTAGACTAGGCTGACCTTGAACTCTGCCTTCCTCTGCCTTCTGAGTGCTGGGATTAGAGGTGTGTGCCACCATCGCCCTTCGCTGCTGCCACTGCCCTCTTAAGTTTTCTTTTAATTGTACACCTTTTTAACTTTAAGCAAGGCAGAGTCTTCAGGCTATTTTTGTTTTTGACATTTCATTGTAAGTTACTTTGATGGGAACTACATCTGTATCATTTTGTGACAGGCTCTTCCTTTAGCCTAGGCTAGCTACAACCAACTCTTTGTCCTGCCTTATCCTCTCAAATGCCGGGATTCCAGTTGTGCCACCCACGCACAATATAAAAAGTTGAACTGTACATTTACAGATTTCTAAATTTGTTCTTTATTTTGGAGTTTCTAAAGTTTAGTAATTGTATGTTGATGATATATCCTAATGGGTTTTCATTTAGCTGCTTTTGTTCGTTAGTAGTTTATTTTTGGTTTAAGGGTTAGGGCCTTAAAATAGAGTCCCCAGTTATTTTGACTGACTTATTCTATTGATGAGAGTAATCTAGTTAGTTTGATTACTAAGAGAGGAAACCTTATGGTTAGTCTGTCTTCTCTCAAATCTTTCCAGTGACGACACCAGCATTTCATCCTGTCTGGTGGAAATTTTCTCATGTAACTGAAAACAGGGTGGGTTTTCAGGATGGTCTTGGTTCTCATCCCTTTGGTTGTGCAGTATGTGAGGAGCCACCCGAGTGTAAACACTCTCCTTCCTTTGTTGTTTTGTCGTCCCACCTCTCCCACATAACATGTTCTGACAGTTCTCTGATCAAAATGTCCTTTATAGCCCTTTCGTTTCCCATTGCTCATTTTTCCTATGCTCATTCACTGGAGATTAGTGGGATCACTTTGTAGATTGTTTCTCTGCCCCTGCGTGGTCTAGGACATTAATCCTAGACTGAACTTTACTTGTGGATCACCTTTCTGTATAGACACCCAAGGATTCTTAGCTGGCTACCAAATGACATACAGAGTCCAATCTGGCCGCCATCACCTTTCTTTCTCTACCTCCAAGAAAACTACTCTATTTCTGCCATGATGATAGCCCTGAAAATATAGCAGGAAACTACCCATGGACTCTTCTTGTCTTTATGGAGCTTACATTTCTGTAAGGAGCCAGTATGTGGTGAGTCCAGTAGAAGACAGAAAGGATCATGTCAGGAAGGGAGTTACTGGGTTGGCCTAATTTAGATGGGATGACCAGGGCTGTACAAGGGCCCTGAAGTAAATGGCTCCAGGTGGTCAAAGGAAGCCAGAAGCCACCTAACGGGCAGTAGTGAGGCAGCTGGAGAGAGGCAGGTGTGCTTAGTGTGGCCTGAAAAGCTTGAGAGTTATTCAGGTACAGTTCCTACCACTTCGTTAACAGCCAGTGAGGTGCTGTGATCTTTTCCCAGTTCATTCTGGAGAGAAGCACAATGGGACCAGAAGACGAGATAGGGAGGAAGCTGCTATGTGATGGATGGGACTAGACCAGGAGGTTATGGTCTTTGGGTTAGAGTAGGCCAGAACCTTCATTGTGGGCTTTCCTGTGCACTCACTGAAAGATAGGCAGAAGAGCTGCCACCCTCCAGAAAACAGCAGCATCTCTTCCTCCCAGCCATGGCAGCCAGAACTGGCTCCAGGCCTGGGAGAATAGCTCATTCAGCAAGCATGAGGATCCAAGTGTTATCCCTAGAATCTATAAAAAGAAAAAGAAAAAAAAAAAAAAAAGAAAGAAAACAAAACAAACATGGACTCTTTTTGGCCCTATCAGCTTACGTAAACCCAAAGAAGAAAACACTAGGGCCTCCCAAGGACAGCCTCATTGCTGGTGTGAGATATGTGTCTTTGTTTTTACCCTGTAGGTGGCTGTGATGCTACCATCTTCTGTTCCGTTCTGGCCCAGCAACTTCCATTACTATTAAACTCTATTACTATTGTCTGGAGTTTACTGCAGATTTCAAGCCCTCCTATCTGCTGCTGCTGTGTTAAAGTTCTTAAATTTGTGTGTGTGTGTGTGCATGCATTTATGTGTGTATGTACACATGCCATGATGTGTATGTGGCTGTCAGAAAATAACCTACAGGAGTTGGTTCTCTACTTCACTACATGGTTCTAGGGTTTGAATTCCAGTCAGGAGCTTTTTCTCACAGAGCCATCTTGCTGGCCTAGAATGTAGTTTTTTTTTTTTTTTTTTAGAGGTACGAATATCCACCTGGAGAATGTGCTAGGATTATCATCTGATGTATGTAGAATGGCTCCTGTGTCCTGTGCTTTACCCTGGAAATCCCACTACTGTTTCTGTGTTGCAGCTCTTGTCGTGAGTACTACTTCAGCAGGATTTGCACTGGCTCCAGGCCCATTCGACTGGCCTTGTTTCCTGCTCACTACGCTTGGGACGGGGCTCGCATCCTGTGCTGCCAACTCCATCAATCAGGTCAGTTTGCCTCTGAGTCAGGTGATGCTGCTATCACTTGCTGGCTGGTGGTGCCTTCATGTTTGAAGAACTCCCCAGATCCTGCGCACTGCTGGGGAAGCATCCTGACCCACGTGAGTGGCCTGTGGTGGTTTCTGTTTGGTTTGCTTTGGTTCAGATAGGTTCCAGTGAGAGTACAACATAGTGTGTACTTGAAAATGGCCAGGATTCCTTGAGTTAAAAAGTGTTGAAAACTGCTAGAACTTTGTGTTCTCTTCAAAAAGATTTCCTTAAATTCATCATAGTTATATGCTGTTGATGTAGTTTTATTTCTTTCTATTTTACTTTTTATTTTATTTGTCTGTTTTTAACCAATGTCACCAAAGGAATTTAAATACATTGTACAGGGTCCTCCTACCACTGCCTCCCAAGTGCTAGAGCTAGCAATATGCAACCATGCTAAGCTTCTGCATTTTAAGCTACCAATATGCAAAACACAGTACTCTAAATATTTAATTTTTGTTTCTTTAAATTATGTATTGGTGTGTATGTCTGCATGTGGCTGTGTGCATGTAAATACAGATGTTCAGGAAGTAGAGGTGTCACATCTCTGGGATCTAGAGGTATAGGTGGTTGTAATCTGTCTTAAGTTGGGTGCTAGGGACTGAGAATTCAGGTCCTCTGGAAGAGCAACAAGAACTCTTAACTTCTAAGTCATCTCTCCAGCCCCAGAATATTTTAAAGGAACATATCCAGCTTTTTGAAAAAAAAACAAACCAGTAGTTCAGCACTACTGTTAACTTGATATATACAGTCAGATTATATCATAGAATTAATTGCTAAGTATTATTTTTGATGGATCACTTTTCTTCTTGCTATTTTAAGCACACAGATGATTCTCTGAAATAGTTTTTTGCTTTGCCTTGCCACTGTGGTGTGTCCTGACGTTGTGGTTTTTTCATAAGATACTATAGTGAAAAAGTCTTGGCTAACACTTAAGGAAAATTGGCTCATCACAGAACACCCAGGAGGAGTTGGCACAGCTTTCACATAGCAATCTAAGTTACCATCAGGAAACAGCTTGAGTATTCATAAGATGCTGTATAGAAGAAGTCTGTAAAATATGGAGATGTAATATGATAATGCTTAAAATCATATGCCTTCATAATGTGCCATCCACTGGAGGATGTATGTGTTTCAAGTAGGGTTTCTTATTGTTGTTGCTTATGAGGCAGGGTCTTGCTATATATCTTACTATGTAGTCCTGTTAGCTGAGGACTCACTATGTAGACCAAACTGGCCTCACAGAGATCCTCTTGCCTCTGCTTCCTGAGTGCTTGTACTAAAGGCATGTGACTCTACATGCACAGTTTTATAGCAAGGCCAGCATTAGGGAGGCTGAAGTAGTTCTGAAAAAAAAGAAAAACGATAGTGAAGTCTGTAGTGAGGCTGAGGCACTTCGGCCGTTTATGATGCTTCCCATAAAGTGACTCCACTTAGAGTCTGTGTCTCCATTTGTAGTCACACACACACACACACAAATAATTAAATAAAATATAATTTTAAAAAATGTTATTTGACTGGGAGCTACTTTCTCACCCACATTTTCCACCTCTTACCCTCCAAAAATGCTAGCTCAAGAATTTTTTTACGAATACAACTCTCTTAGAGGTGGGGGAAATAGTTTAGTCAGTAAAGGACTTGGAAGAGGGCCTGTGTTTGCTCCCTAGACCATGTGAAAAAGCTGAGTGACATGGCAGGCTTGTAATCCCAGAGCTAGGGAGGCGGAGACAGACAGATTCCTGGGACTAGGTGACTGGCTGGCCTGGTCCATGTGGCAAGTTGCAGGCCAGTGAACACCTGAGGTTGGCCTGTGACTGCCGTGCATGTGCATGCTCATACAGGTGCATGTGCAGACAGACATGTGCTCACACACAAGAAAAACAATTAGTAATCACAAGGAAGTATCTGTAGGGAAAAGGGAATGGTGTTCATTTAGGCAGAAACTGATAGCAACTGATAACTGATAACACTCAACTGAGGTGTTAGAAGCGTTAAAAGACTACGTTTTAGCCGCCTGACTTCCATAGCTGCATATTTGCTACAAGGGGTGCATTGGGTTCTGGAAGATTTTAAAAATATCGAGGAAAGCCACAGAATCCGCAGCGGATTCTTTCAGTACCAAGCAATTGCAGTGTCTGTCCCTGTGGTGCTATCTCCTTCTCAACTTGTTTTCCAGGCCTGCATCCCCCTTCTATCACTGCCTTCATTCCTGGGACACTCTGTCATATTCGTCCCCGTGTGTCACTGGCCCCTGCCACCATCTCAGTGCTGTGAGTGGTGAGCACTCAGTGGGCACATGCCAACAGGAGGGCTTCTTGTATCTGTCGTGAGTCTTCTTCCATTTGTCTAGGATCCCGTTGTATTTGGAAGTGTCGCAGTACTTAAATCTTTGTGGTGATTCTCAGCACAGTGTCGTCTAGCATTATTAGGGTTGTACCAGCTGTTATATTTTTTTTTCAGTAATGCAGTATTAGTGTCATATTTGCATTATCATTAGGCAATCTCATAAACTTTAGAAATGAAGGGGTACGGGCCATTTTACCAGCAGTCTTCAATAGTGTGAGCAGAACAAAGAACAAACACGGTAGGCACTAAACTAAGATTTATTTATTTTTATTTTATGCATACAAATATTTTGTCTGCCTGTATGTTTGTGCATCACTGGCCTGATGCCCGTTGGAGGTCTGAAGAAGGCATCGAATTCCCTGGAACTTGAGTTACTGTTGATTGTGAGCTACTAGGTGGGTACTGGGAATCAAAACTGGGACCTCCGTAGCCAGTGCTCTCAACTGCTGAGCCATTTCTCTAGCACCTGAACTGGGTTTTTGAAAAACAGCTAGGTAAAGATATACAGGTTTGTTTGCTTGTTTGTTTTTTGAAAGGTAGTGGTCACATTAAAGAGTTTGTCAGCAACTCATAGGGGTCTGTGAGTAGGGGGAAATTCCTGTCCATATTTTTAACTTTCATGAGCTTTATTTGAGCTGTTCTTCATTTAATTCTGTTTCTTCTTTGCATCCAGCTTCTGTGATCTCTTTGTGAAAGAAGGAAAAAATAAAGTTTTGAAAAGCAATTCTTCCATTTGTTTTAAGGAGAGAAAATGAGAGTCAGTTTGAATGATAGGCAGTGCAGTACTTAGGAGATGTGTGCAACAAACCACGGGCACTGGCATGTAAAAGCAAAACACTAGAATGTTCTGTAATGTGTATACACACGCCATTCAAAACCAGAGCATGGCTTTAAAGTGGGCATGCCTTCAAAGGATGAAAGCAATCCGTGTTTTCAGTTTAACAACTGAAAGGTAGAATGCTGTGGATGCTTTTGACTGGCCAGATTTTGAGAAATGACAAACATAGCCGAATAAATTCAAATGGAATTAAAAATCAAGAATTTTTTTAAAAATTGTCAGAAAAGTAAGAATTATTTTTCAGTATTTAATGAAATAAGCTGTAACTGGGAATATTGTACTCGTTTTATGTGTACAGTAGTCTCCGAGGGTTTTCTTTCTGTGTTTTAGTTAAGCATGATCAACTACTTTGAAGGTTTAACTGTCCTCCAACTCACAGAGGCCACGAGCCAAAGCACAGTTAAAACTTTAACTTCAGAATTATGATCTTAAGATGATCTCTTACATTCATTAAGTTCTGGACACCCCTTTGGTGTAGAGGGTGTGACTTCCCATTATCTGTAAGATATTTTATTTGGTTTGTTATTTTTTAACAGCAACTGTTAACTTTTTTCTTATGAAATGTTTGGTTGAGAATCAGTGACAAAATGTAAGTAAAAATGACAATTCTTTAATATTATGCACATAGTCCATATGTATTTTTCCATATGAACAAAATCTTTTCTAAGAATATACCATGAACAGCCTTCCACATCAGTTCATGGTAGAGAATGGCTGTTGCAAGTGGCTATGCTTTGATTTATTTAATCAATTTCTCTTCATTTGGTGTTTTAGAGACTTAAAATTACTTGTTTTGCTGAACTGATATACCGCCCCTCCCAACACACCCATTTTTGAGACAGTGTCTCACTACACATCCTGGCTGTCCTGGAACTCACTATGTGATTGTGCTGTCCTCCAACTCACAGAGGCCCTGCCTCTGCCTCTGCCTCCAGAGTGCTGGAATCAAAGGCGTGTGCCACCATCCCTCTAATGAGATAAAATTCTTGCAGCTAAATCTTACACAGTTCCTTGCTTGTGTTGTTAGGTTCCTAAAAATGATTTGTTGTGTTTGAAGATTTGTTGGTTTTTAATTAAAAGGCTAAAATAAAATATTCCCATTTTATATGTAGGTAGATATCTTCCCGTCACTCGTATAGTTGCAAGTGAACTTACCCTAACTGACAGTGCCTGAATTACTCACAGCAACGCTGGAATAGCTCTTAGCTTGGTGTACAGGTGCCGTCCAGTGGCTTTTAATTTGGTTGTTTTGTGTACCCAGCAGTGAGGCTGATATTTCTCATGCTTCTCTATCAGTTTGCTGTTTGCTGGTGACTTCCTACTTTGCCGTCAAGGATGCATACCTTTGAGTGTTCTTTGTGTGGAGGTTGGATTAATTCTTTGTCATAGAAAGTGTGAGCATTTTCTGCATTGTTCTATTTTAAATTTTCCCACTTTTCAGCCAGATACTTATGTGAATACTGTCATCTTAACACAAGGTACTGCAGTCTCTGTTCCTAGCAGCCTAGATTGAATACCATTTTGATTTTTGTTTTATGACTTTCTGGAGGGTGGCTCCCCTGTGCATTGCAGGGCATTTCTAGTACCTTCAACTTCTACCCACTGGATATCAATGGTAGCCCTCCCCTAGGATGTGACAGTATTCAAATGCCTTCACATGTTGTCAGGTATCTCTGGGGTACCAAGTGACCACAGTTAAGAACCATTGTGTGAATAATTTCTACTTTCACTTCATTCCAATGTCTTCATCCAAGATCCCAGTTACAACCTCAGGCCTGCCTGGCTCATATTTCTTCTGTGACTGCTTATTGATAGCTGAGGATACTGTGTCCTGGTAGATTGTCTTCTGATTACTGTGACTCATTGATTCCCAAGGCTCTCTAGGTGGTGAACTATGAAGATTCAGACTCACGTTGAGCCCTAAGCTGCCACCTTACAACTCTAGCCTGTTGGTCCTCATTCTCCTTGGTGGAGAATCTGGGTGTTCTTTCTCCTTACAGCTTCAGCCTGTTGGTCCTCATTCTCCTTGGTGGACAATCTGGGTGTTCTTTCTCCTTACAGCTTCAGCCTGTTCGTCCTCATTCTCCTTGGTGGACAATCTGGGTGTTTATTCTCCTTACAGCTTCAGCCTGTTGGTCCTAATTCTCTTTGTTGGAGAATTTGGGTGTTCTTTCTCCATCCATGTGACAGTACTTGCAGCACATTGTGTCCTAACTGGTTAATAGCCACTTTTAGTGTTGCAATATAATTATTCATTTGCATTCTCTTCTTTAGAGTACTGGTAACTTCCTTGAAATGGATGATTGTGACTTATGTATTTCATCCATCCATCACATCTGCCGATAGTGTAGGAGGAGGCCAGTAGTGTGCCATTTTGAAGGCGCATATTAGAGAGATGAATGGAGAAAGAGGTACAGTAATAATATCAGACAGCAATCCTTATTTAGCACTTGTGTGTCAAATAATGTTCTAGGCATATACACATTAGATACTATTTGAGTGTATATTCACAGGATTTCAAAAAATGGCTCTTTTGAAAGATCAAATAAATGGTGAATGAATTATAGCTTGGACTTGTCTTTTAAAAGAACCATTGATGTTCTCAGAGACTTTATCTTAGGGAAAATTTCAAGAAAGGCGTAAAACATAAATAGTCTCAGATCTGAGTGGTAGTTTGTAATTAGAAGGTAAGTGTGATGAGGAATGTTATCTTTGGGATCTAGTGTGCTTGTGGATGTTGAAGAATTTTCATGAAGGAAATGAAAAGAGATCAAGAGGTGTGAATAAAGTAGGTTCAAGAAGAAACGTGTTTTTTTGTTTGATACTAACAATACTAGAGAGACTTTCATGGTTAGAATAAGGTAAAAAGGAAAGGCTTTGGATAAAGCGCCCTGAATTATAGCATGGTTAAAGTAAAAGAAAATTCATAGCCTTTTAAACTCTGAAAGGAGAACCAAGTCAAGGATTTTTTTCCCTGGTGAATATGAGATTAATATCTAATGCCTCTTTGCATTTTCCCCTTTCTCTGATGTCTTTTTTGTTTTGACTGTGCACTCTGCCCAGAGCAACAGCAATTGACTTTCATCTTCCATGTTGAACAAAAGCAGTTGTAAAGTTTAGTGTTGCATTCTAGAAGATTTCTGTTAGTGAATGCCAGTGATAGGATTTTTTTTAACATCATATGTGCAAGACAAATCAATGAGAAGTGTATTGACTTTAAACTTACAGTCATTCAGCCTCTGGAGGTCCCAGCTTGTGCCTTATTCATTTAACCTACTGACCACATCAGGTTTACAGAGAGGATCTTTGAATATAGTTGGAGAGTCTCTAACTAAATACAGTTTTTATATATAAGGAAAATGATGAGCATTACTGAACAACATCAAAAAGAAAATGTATTTTGAATCCAGTCTGTTTTCCTGAATTTCTATAATCCTAAATAGCCCCTAAATTACATTTGATTCTCCTGTCCAAAATGATCGATCTAAATGGAATATATTTAGCATTGACATTTGTAGCCAAAATTATTCCAGGTGAAGTCCTGCCAGCAGATGCATAGATGATGATTTTAACATGGTGTTCGTAGTTAGTTTTTAAAAGTAATTTGTAGCTACACCAACTGGTCGTGATTTTATTTGCTTCTTGTGATGAGTCTGCGAGGTAACTTTATTTCTATGTTTTAGGAAAATAAAATGAAGCTTGGTGATGTCATTGATCACACATTTGAAAATGACCAAGCCAACTAGAACATGTGGACTTATCTCTTAGCTTTATTTTCTTGGCTAAAGTGTCTATCTAGTTACCTCCCTAGAATCATGCCCTTCTCATTAAGAAGCCTTGCTGCCCTCAGGATAGCTTACATCACTGCTACTAAGTACAGGAGAAGGAGTTACCCAGCAGGCAGAGGCATGTATTCACCTTGATGGATCAGGCAGATTTAGACCACTGAATGCCCAAGCCAGATCAATGTGCTGTCTGTGTCAGCTGTTACTGCTTTTATTAAAAGAAAGGCTCACTCTGGTTTTGGCCAAAACCTCCATACCTCGCAGAGCCCGTTGTCTTCCAGCTGTCCTCTCTTAGGGTCTTAGTAGGGAACTGTATGAGACATTGCACTTTTCCTTATTTTATCAGAAGATTTGGGTTCTCCCTTGTCTGAAATGTTTGCGACTTCTATAGAAGTGTTTTGAACTTCAGATCTTTTCAGATTTTGTTATGTTTGCAATATATATAATGTATCTTGGGGAACAGCACAAATCAAAATTAAATTAATTTATGTTTCATTTGCATCTTATATATTAGTATGAGGGTAATTTTAGACAATTTTACGTAACATTTTACATTTTGACTCATTCAGGTAGGTTTTGGATTTTCATGTTGGCACTCAGAAAGTTTCAGTTTTTGGATTTTTGGATTAGGAATGCCCAACTGTGCTTGCGAACTATAACATATATGTGAATTATCTATATATTTATTTCACATACAATTAAGCACATTGTATGTTCATTATTCATGTGACTGAGGGAATAGCTATTGTTGAACTATGTGTGTAATTTTGAAAAGGTTGATGCAAAAGTAGATATGGGGATGGGTAGAGGGTTGGATGGCTCAGCACTTAAGAGCAAAGAGCACTTGCTGCTCTTTCTGAGGGCCTGAGTTCATTTCCCAGCACCCAAATTGACCAACTCACAGCCTCCTGTAACTGAAGCTCCAGGGAATCTGATGCCTTCACACACACACACACACACACACACAGACCAAGTGGGGGAAGGGGGATTTTGTTGAGATGTGTTACAAATGGTAGCCATATGACTTGCAGTTAGAATTCTTGGCTTGTGACTGTATATGATAAAATCTGCCTCTGGTGGCTCGTTTCCTTCCTGCATATCTCTCTGTCACCCCCACATAGCAGAGGTCAACCTAGGGTTCTCTGTGAATATCTCTTTCTTTCTTTTTCTGATCTTTGGTTGTGTTTTGCCTTTCCTGTCAGTTTGTTCTGAATCCCATTAGCCAGTGGTTCTCTGCTCTCAACCACAGATCCCCCTCCCTGTTTTCTCTATTAGGCTGACTCTTGGTTTACTGATGACTGATGGTGCTGATGGAAAAGCAAGCTGTGTGGCCGATGCCGGGGAGACTGCTTCCTTATCTCTGTCACACCCCTTTAGTGGCACAGGGCTTTTAAGGTTTTAATATGTGAAAAATAAAGCAAAAGGCCTTTGCTGCTTCAGTATATATTTATACTTTAAAAATTGAGTCTTGGGGTGATGCTGACTGCCACACTGAGCCAAAAGATGTGGATAGGAATTGGGGTGTTGGAGGTGAAAGGATAGCCAGTGGAACCTCTTCCACTCAGGTCCCCTTAAGGATTGTCCATAGTGCTTCTGGCCAGTGCCCGAGGCCCAGGCTGCCCAGGCCGCCAGGCTGGGTTGGGCAAGCTATTTGACCTTTACAATGGAAGTTTGAGTGATTTAAGTCGGTCCTAAGATTCACATTTTTGTGACCACTCAGTCCTGTCTTACTGATTTTTCTAAGAAGTTTTAAAAAAATATTGTTTGGCAAGAAGGGGAAATTACTTACCTGTGTGATTAATCTTAAGGAAAATTTCATCCTGGCATTTCCTTCAGATCCTATGCCAGATTTCTCCCGGAAGCACTGATCACAGGGAACAAAGCAAGACCAAGGGTTTGAGTGATGGAATGTGGAGATAGAGTGGAACAAAAGAGAAATTTGGGTAGTTAATAAAATTTACAAATGCTTACAGCTTAGAAAATGCTTACAAATGCTTGTACTCATACCTTAAAATATACCTTGTAAACTGGAAATGCTAAGAAAACAGGCAGCTTTAGTTTTTTTTTTCTGATAGAGAGACTTCCTTAATAGAGAAGATACATATCTTTTAGTTTATAAGAAAGAGAACTACTATTAGCCGATGTCTAATGTCCTAACATTCTTAAGCTGAGTAAAATTATGATTGTTCTATTAATGCTTTTATCAAAGTATGTGTGATAGTCTAGAAAACAGCATGTGTGTGTTGCCCTTGGGTGAACTGATTAAGACGGGTTAAGAAGTGTTATGTACAGATTCCCTAAACACCGTATTGTAGTTAAGATGGAAATAGACTCTTTACCTAATGCTATTTATGTCATCTACTAATTTAAAATAATGGGGATTAAGTACAACTTCTGACCTTAAAAACATAAACATATCTTAAGACCAGACTCTTAGTTATAAAAATGCTCATGGATTTGTCAATGAATATGAAACTGAATATACTGAGCCTGGATTCTCTCAACGATTTCCACTTACTGCTGAGTGACTGACTAACCAAATGGCTAAATCGCTTATGTAAGTAAGCATGTTGCTAAACATAGAGTTGTAGACAGTTCCCCAATCCCAAATCTAATGTGTTTTCTCACAAGAGGAAAAATTGCTTACAAGTTTCCAGTCATCTCATCAACTCTTAAGTAAAGTCAGGTTAGGTTGCCTCAGAGTGACCCCCTTTATAAGCACTCAGTGTACATTCAGTCTTTAAGAGTGTCTTTTTGGTGTCTTTGAGAAACAAGAAAATGTGGCTGTGCTGGTTCTCACAAAGAACTTCCATTTATTCTGCTAAGTGCAGATTAAAATGATTAGAGTAGGGAAGGTTCACTGGCCTGTGACTTGGCTAGCACTGGAAGGCAGTGTGTCCTTAAATTTGGGAGTACTTACATTGTTGGCTGCTGTTATCTCTAGCTATTGATTGCTTTTACTAGAGATAAAAAGATTGCTCCCTCCTTTACAGAGGATGTGCAATAAAACAATAAAATGTCCTGTACTGGGGAAGAAGCCAGGAAATGCCTAAGGTATAAAAAGGAAGCTATTGGTGTACTCATTTCCACCTGAAGTTCAGAGAAGTAAGCAGTCTCTTTGAGGGTAGGTAGGTGTTCTTTACGAGGTGTGCACAGGTGAGGGCAGCTTCTGAGGCAGAGGGAGCATGGTTAGTAAAGACCAGAGATGAGGAGTTTTGTTTATGTATGGGAAGAACATTATGGAAAGTGCAAGCATGACGATGCTGCAGAAGCCTGAGGCACAAGGTAGGCACAGTACCATGAGAATGGGCAAAAGACACAGCAGGGGCAGACAGTGAAGGGCCTGTATATTTTGCCAAAGCAGCCAAAGGTTTACCCAGTGTCAGGCCAAAACCTGAAGGTTTTAAGTGACCACCCAACACAAATATGGTCCTGTGTTCTCTGTGGATAGAAACAAAATCCCCACTGCATGGTTCACTTCTTTTCAAGCTACGTCTCTTTCTCCTGCCTGTGTCTGTGACAGCTTCCATGTCATCCATTCAACAGATATTTCCTAAATTCCTCTTTATTCCAGGCACAGTACTCGGGCGGGATACAGGCAGTTCCTAGCATAATAGTGGAAGATGAGCTATAAACATATTAATATGAAGATGCCAGGCAGGGATCATGCAATAGTTGAAACCAAATCAGGGCCTGGAGCTCAGTGTTTAAGGGCACTTACTGCTCGTGCAGAGGACTTGAGTTCAGCTCCCATCATCCATATGGCAGCTAGCTCACAACCATCTGTAACTCCAGTTCCAGCAGATCCAGTACTCTTCTAGTCTTGGTGGTCACCAGGAATGAATATAGTGCACATACATACATGCAGGCAAAACACATAAAATAAATGTAAATAAATCTTTTTTAAAAAATTAGCTAAAGCAATAACACTATGGGGTCCTCAGAGGAGACATCCCTGACACACACCCCACTTCCTTGTCAGCCCTTTCTCAAGTCAAGCAATGCAGCTCTCCTTCAGTTTGTAAGCTTGCAAAGCTTGAGCACTTGGCCTCTGCTGTCTTCTCCATTTGATTATGAGCGCAGTGAGGATGAGCACTGTCTGGGCCTGTGACTGCTGAGTGGGTCATGCATTCCTGGCACACGGGATGCTCAGTGACACCTGATGGTTCAGTCAGAGCCAGGCCACCTGGCAGCAAGCCTGTTCCTGCCACTTGTTAGCTCTATGGCTTTGGGCTGTTGACATAACCTTTGTGAACCTGCATTTCTCTCATCTGCAAATAGATAAGGTTGTTGAGAGAATGAACTCAGTATTTTTAATGCCAGGATGTGGCGCTTGTGGCCACTTTGGTCTAGGAATTATTCCTCACGCCCATCGCCACCCCACTCTGCACACCCACTCTACAGTCAAGAGCATTTGAGCTCCTGAAACTCCCTCTCTGCTAAAATCAGAGCCTCCCAGAAGAGCTCAGTTGTCACAGGTCTCCTCCCCTAGCTGTTCTAATCTCAGTAAAGTGGGCACCACAGACAGGCAGATTTTGTTACAAGCCATTCTATCTTCCATTTTTTTCTCCTAAGGGCCCACTTACCTTTCTCCAAATTCATCTCATTTTCCGCTAGTGTTTTTTCCTCTCCTCTTCTGTTGCGATAGCATTTACACTCTTGGATGCACAGCTCTGTGGCTATTTGCTCTCTCCTGTGATATCCATGTGCGTATACAGAAGGTTGGAAAGGTAACTCAGGGAAAGCCAGAGTGGCAACAGAGGCCTGTAATCTGCATCCCAAGAAGCTGAGGAAGTTAGCAATTGAGTCCAGCCTGGGCTGTGTAATGGGCTCAAGGCTAGCATGGTCTATGTAATTAAGCCTTGTCTTGAGTAAATAAGGGAATAAATCAATTTGTGTTCTTATCTGTTAGCCTACTGTTAGTGTCATATATAGATAGGACCCTAGTTCTGAACTTAAGCATCTGAAATCTTCTTTAGGCCTGAGGTAAAAGCCTGGCATTTGTAAAAGTGCAATTAATGTTAATTTTTGCTACCATTTACCATGAAAAATACTGAATTGCAGGAGAGGAGATGGGGAGATAAACTTTCTGTTAAAAAGTAGTCGAGGCCATATGATCCTGAAGGATCATTGCTGGGAAGGGGAGCTGGGCTGGCAGGAGTGTCACTGATTGTGTGCCTTTGTGGGAGAAGAAAGGGCTCTAAAGTGGCTTTTAGATTTCTGATATGGTTAAGTATATGAAAAGAGTGTCGTTTAATGAAGTCTTGCTGGAAAGTAGTATTGATGACCTTCAGAAATAAGATTTTGTGTTTTGTTTTGATTTTTATAAGTTGTTCTTTGGTCTTGAGGAACTTATCTCAGTTCCCCACAGTGACACTTTTTAATCCCAGAGGCATGTGGTCTTCAGCCTATTGTCATGGCTGCTTGGTTTAGGGCTGTGTTGGGTTGGTATGTGTGAGCCTTACCAGAGAGAACAGCTGTCATGACTGGCCTCAGCAAAGGAAGGCCCAGTTTTCAAAATTGAAGTCTCATGATTTTACACTTAGCACAGTTTTTCCACACACTGTACTAAACAGTACCTACAGTGACTTGGGGCTGTTGTACCCTTTTAAAATGATACCTACAGAAAGGATCTGCATTGCGAAAAGAAAATTCTTTACATCAGAATAATGGGACACCTTCCCCACTTTATGTTGATGAAAACAACAGGCAAAGTATCTCAATAGTTTGTGAGAGCAGAGCTGGGGCACTGAGCCTTAGCTTGTATTATGAGCTGTTGGCTTGCTGTAGCTATACCAAGAAGGCATTCTTATTTTTAAAATTGTAAGCGGAGGGGTGAGTACGTTAGTGTTTTATCACTCTAAAGGTAAAGTCAAGGAGGGTCAACTTAAAATTGCTTCAAGAAACACCTGGAAATTGCAGATGTGTTTACAATTATTTCAGTGCTCATGGCATCGTGTTTCAGAGAGAGCCATTAATTGTGGTAAAGTCAGATGGAGTTCTTTGTGAAACTTAAGTCCGTTGAATATCAGCACCTTCAAAGACAATAAAATCCCAGCCTGCGTTTGTCTGTTCCCACGTGAGGAGTTAATACAGCATGCATGCATCACTCCATGAGAGGTCCTCGAGCTTAACGTTCTCGTGCTTATAGGCAGTTGTCTGAGGTCAGTTTCCCATTTTGCAGTTGTCAAACAGCTGTCAAATTAAAACACTAGGTCTTGAATCTAATTTACATTTCATGCCATTCCACATTAGTGTGCTTCTTGACTTAAGAATTTAAAATATTCCTCACATTTCGTCAGTATCCTTCAACTACCTCCATTTTACCTAAAATGTCCATGTATGCATTAAATATGATATTCCAAATATCTTTATTGTTATCTAATCGCAGGTTTTAAAAGTTCACATGAGCCTTTAGAGGCCCTCGAGTGGGCATCCAGACACAGACTCTGCTGCTCTATTTGCAGAAAGAAAGCTTCAGACCTCTTCAAAGCCTCATCCTTATTTTCATTGTCACTCTTTATTGTTACCTTTTTAAATTTTCTCTCAAATTGAAATCTCAGTCCAAATCGAACATAATTCTTACTTTCTAAATCCCAATGTAGGTTAGTACAGTAGTAAGAACAGCATTGACTTTTACTAGGTCACTGATGAAGGTTTCTGGCTCTACCTATGGTGCTAGAAAGCGTCACAGTTGCCATGAGCGACATGAACATCGCACCTTCTAGAAGGAGGGCCCACAGAGGCCCCTGGTAAGTATGTTGACATTACGCTATTTGGTAAAATTTGGGGTTATACAGAAACTCCTTAAAAGATACTCTTATGTTAATTTAGGACTACTGTGTGGTAACACAAAACCATTCCTATGGTGGTAGTTTATTTAACCTTTTACATTAAGGTTCCATGCATGTATGTATCTCTGTATGAATGTGTGTGTGTGTGTGTGTGTGTGTGTGTGTGTGTATGTATATATATATGCATATATATATTTCACATTTTTTGATTTTTTTCTTCTCTCATGTAATATATCTCAACACTGATGTGGAAGTTTATTTTTAGTTGTGTTTAAAATAATTGTTTTTGTGCACTATTGAAAAAAGGGATTCATAGGCCGTGGTGTTTTGTATTGTCTGCAGGTGTTGGATTTCTGTGGGGAATGTTTAATTGCTTATGAGCTGCACATGATATCAGTAGAACACCTACGGAGTTCTGAAAGAATAAAAACACCTGAGCTGAGACGCTGGAGGTTCCACTGTTGAGTAGGGCATTGAACATGATGGTGGTTCCCTCTGCTGGGGTCTGGCAGAGTTTGCAGATATGAATATACCTCCTTGTCTCTTGGTGAGCCATCACAGCAGCATACCACTACATAGCACCCTTCCTCCCCTCCCTCTCCTCCTCCCAGTTCCCCCCACCCCAGCTCTCCTCTTTCCCAGGTCTACCTCCCATCCTTCCACCCCCACCCCAACCCTGCCTTTCCCCAACGAAGAGCAGTCCTCCTAGGGTTATTGCTCAAATGTGGCACAACAAGATAAACAGGGTCAAGCACAATTCCCTATTTCAAGGGTGGACTAGGTAACCCAGCAGGGAGAGGAGGGTCCCAAGGGCAGGCAAAAGGTTCAAAGACGCACACCCCTACTCCAGTCTGTATGAGTTCTGCAGCAGCACCAAGCCAGAAAACCTCAAGACATATTTGGAGACCCAGCAGGTTCCATGTCTATCGCTTCAGGCTCTGTGAGCCCCTAAGAGTGCTGGTCAGTTGGCTCTGTGAGGTGTGTTTTTCTGGTGTCCCCAACCCTTCTGGTCCCCACAATCCCTCCTCCACCTCTTCTGTGGAGTTCCCCAAACTCTGTGCTTTGTTTGGCCTTGGACCTCTGCATCTGTTCCCTTCAGCTGTGGAGGAAGCCTCTCTGATGAAGATTGGCTAGGCACAAATCTATGAAGAGAGCAGGATAACTTTAGAAGTCCTCTTCTGAATGTCCAGTCTCTAGTTACTGGCCTGTCCTGGAGTATTAGTCATGAGTTCCCTCCTTAGCATGGTATTCTGCCTTCCGTTGTCCCATCGGATCCTGCAGGTAGGATAGGCTATAGGTGGAAGTTTTTGTGACTAAGATGGTGTCCCAGTCCCACCACTGAAAGCCTTGCCTGGTTACAGGAAATGGCCTGTTTAGACTCCCTAACCTCCATTACTAGAGATCTTTGCTAGAGTCTCCTTTGTTGATTCCAGTGAGTTTCCACTGCTCTAGTACTCCTGATTCTCCCTTAAATGTCCTAATTCTGGTCGTCTCTCCATATATTCACTCCCTCCATCCCTCTCCCCCATCCTGGTTCTTTCTCTTCCCATTCCCATCCTTCCCCATCCCACCTGCATCATCTATTCTTTTTCCCCTTAACCAGGAAGATCTCTGTGTCCCCACTGGGACCTCATTGCATAGTCTCTTGGGTCTGTGGATTGCAGCACCTGTATCCTTTGTTTAACAGTTAATATCACATATAAGTGAGTACATACCATGTTTGTCTTTCTGGGACTGAGTTACCTCATTCAGGATTATTTTTTTCTAGTTCCATCCATTTGCCTGCAAACTTCATGTAATCATTTTTTTTTAATAGCCAAGTAGTACTCCATTGTGTAAATGTGCCACTATTTCTTTATCCATTCTTCAATTGAGGGGCATCTAGGTTGTTTCCAGTGTCTTTCTTTTCTTTCTTTTCTTTCTTACCAAAGGTCGAGTATCCATAAGTGTGTGGATTTATGTCTGGATCTTAGATTTGATTCCATCGATCCACATGTCTGTTTTTGTGCCAATACCATGCAGTTTTTATTATGTTAGGTCTGTAGTATAGCTTAAAATCAGGGATGTTGATACTTTTCATTTTTCAGGATTATTTTAGCTATACTGTTTTGTTTTGTTTTTTTCATATGAATTTGAGTATTGTCCTTTCAAGGTCAGTAAAGAATTGTATTGGTATTTTGATAGGAATTGCATTGAATCTGTAAATTGCTTTTGGTAAAATGGCCATTTTTATTATGTTAATCCTACCAATCCAGGAGCATGGGAGATCTTTCCATCTTCTGAGATTATCTTCAGTTTCCCTCTTCAGGCTCTTAAAGTTTTTGTCATACAAGTCTTTCACTTGCTTAGTTAGAGTCACCCCAAGATACCTTATGTTATTTGTGGCTATTGTGAAGGGTCTTGATTTCCCAATTTCTTTCTCAGTCCATTTGTCGTTTGTATATAAGAGGGCTGCTGATTTCTTTGAGTTCATCTTGTAGTCAACCACTTCACTGAAGCTGTTTATCAGCTGTAGGAATTCCCTAGTGAGTTTTTGGGGTCACTTATATGTACTATCATATCATCTGCAAATAAGGATACTTTGACTTCTTCCTTTCCAGTTTATATCCCCTTGATTTCCTTCAGTTCCCTTATTGCTCTAGCTAGAACTTCAAGTACTATATTGAATAGGTATGGTGAAAGGAGACAACCTTGTCTTGTTCCTAATTTTAGTGGAATGGTCTCCATTTAATTTTATGTTGGCTGTGGGCTTCCTGTAAATTGTCTGTATTATGGTTTTGTATGCCCCTTGTGTCTTTGTATGTGCATGTATGTGTATGCATGTGTGTCTGTGTATGAGTATGTGTTTGTATATGAATATGCATTTGTGTGTCTGTATATGTGCATGTGTGTGCATATGTGTGTGTTTGTGTATGCATGTGTGCCTGTATGTGTGTGTGCGCATAGGTGTATATGTTTTTTGTGGTGCATACTTGTGAATATGAGATTGTGTGTGCTTACAAAGGCCAACAGAGGACATCAAGTGCCTTCCTCTATTGTTCCTCATCACATTTAGACAGTGTCTCTCACTGAGTGGGAAGCTTGTTTTTCTGCATAGCAGCTGGCCATCAAGTTCTCACTCCATACTGGAGTAACGGGCAGCAAAGCTGTGTGCTGCTGGGGACTAAAACTTAGATCCCCGTGTTTGTGCTCCTACCCACTGAACCATCTCACCCATTTTTCTTTTTTCTGCCTGTATTTAGGCAGCTTTCTCCCATGTCTGTGTTGCCATGCCCTCCATTAGCTCTTCTTTTATGGTATTGAAGGCTTTGAAGTAAAAAGCAAATGCTTTACATATTTTTCCCCTGGTAGGATTTTTTTTTTCAAACAGACCTCCCACTGTCTGCCTGTACTCTTCTCTTTTCTTCCTCTTGATTGTTGTAGTGGTCCCGCTACCATTGTTTCACTGTTTGTTGTCCAGAGAACTAAGAGCAGCATCTCCACCCACAGCATTTGCTCTCCTATATCACACATATGAGATATCCTGGGCTCTGCAGTGCGCATGGACTTGTTACAGGCCTCCTTTCTGTTCCTGTAATTTCCTCCAACAGTTGGTATGTTTCTGAGCTCATTCCTAACTCCAACATTTATTGAGTGATCTTCTGCTCTGAGATGATGTTTCCTGGCCCCATTTCCTGTAACTGGGAATCATCTGTCACAATGGCATTGTTGTGCAGTTTAGTGGTTTGTGCTAACTTCTTGTTTAGTCATTTTGTCTTTAGCTGAGCATTTATCGTGTAAATCCACTGGGCTACAATGGTAAGGAAACCTGCCAGGCCCCTTGGCTGGAGTGAGGAGGCAGACACAATTAGATAACCACAACTTTTATTTAAACACGATGAAATCAGCTGGGCATGATGTTGCACATCTTTAATCCCAGCACTTGGGAAGCAGAGGCAGGTAGATCTTTATGAGATCGAGGCCAGCTTGGTCTACCAAGTGAGTTCTAGGACAGCCAGGGCTATGTACAGAGACCCTGTCTCAAAAAAATCAGTCAATCGATCAATCAATATATAAATAAATAAGTAATAAGCCAGATAAAATTTCTTTTAAGTGCTGCAAATAAGAGATGCTAGGTATCATTTGAATTTGAAAAAGGAATAAAATGGTAGCTAAAGCTTCAATTCAAAAGAGCAATGTGAATTTACTGGGCAAATAGTCAGGAAAGAGTGTCCTAATTATGGCAGTGTAAGCACGACCAAGAGTCACTGAGAGCGTCGTAACTGGATGTCCAGAGAGTGGGCGTTGTAGGAGCTGGTGCTGGAGAGGTGAGGTAGGGGTGGCACCATGAACAGCTGTACAGGCTGTATACTAACATTTACTGTCTTATCTTAGTGAGTCATTTTGTGTTTAGAGCATTAGGTTGTTGTGCTTTAACAAAGATTCCTGCTAGGGTTTGTGTTCAGGCTAGAATGGATACAGAAAATAGCCATGAGGCTTTTGCCACATTCCAGACAAGAGGTGATGACTGCTTATCCTCAGGATGCTTGGTAGTAAGAGGGGCTTGAGATAAAATCAGTAGTGCTTGAAGGTTGATTCATAGTGGAAGAAACAGAAAAAGCAGTTGTCAACATAATGCAGAAGAAGATGTCCTGTAAATCTGTAGGTGAATACTTTTCACAACTACCAAAGGACCTATATTTTGTGGACATATCATAAATTCAGTTTGGGAGTCACTGACTGAGACATGATTTCATTATAGCCAAGAAGAAATATCAAGTAAACAGGTGGAAATGATGGTCTACAAGTTAGAATACTTTTGTGTGGCTCCCTGATCTGTTCACTTCACCTAGGGCACCAGGAATGAACTAGAGTATGGGCTGCTGACTTTGAACCAGTGAGTTTATTTGACTTAACTTATGAGGAATATGGACAATTCAAACACATCTGCTTTGTTGAAAAGTTTGTCCCATCATGGGAGATTTCCTTATGAAAGCTATGTCATGGAGTGTCCTTGTCATTCAGCTAATCTTCCACTTTTTCTATATCCAAGATCACATGTATCTGGGAGAGAGTAAATCCCAGGAGAAGGTCTGTGATGGTTAATCTCAGTTATCAGTTTGATGGAGTCTAGCATCATCTGGAAGATGGGCTTCAGGGCCTGTTTTTAGGATATTATCTGGATTAGATTGAAGCCGGTAGCCTCACCCACTGTGGGTAGCACTATTCCCTGGGTGAAGATCTTGGACTATATAAAAGGAAGAAAATAAACTGAGCACAAGCATTCATTTTTTTCTGCTTTCTAATTATTCTGGATACAATGTGACCAACTGTTTTAAGCTCTTTCTGCCTTGACGTCCCTGCCATGATAGACTGTGCCCTGGAATATTTTCTTCCTTGATCTGCTTTCTTTGGAGTAATTTATCACAGCAGCAGGAAAAGAAACTGAGATGAGTCCATTGACTCTGCCCATCTTCTATTAATGTTATTAATAGCCCTGTTACCATTGTTGTAGGCCCCAAAACAAACAAACAAAACAAAACAAAAAGCAAATAGACAGGTGGTGGTGGTGCACTCAGGAGGCAGAGGCAGGTGGATCTCTGTGAGTTTGAGGCAGCCTGGTCTACAGAGTGAATTCCAGGACAGCCAGTGCTAACAACAGAGAAACCTTGTTTCAAAAAACAAAAGAAAAACAAACAAAAACCCATGTTGTAGACCCACTTGACTACAGTGCATACTGTCAGGACTATGGAACACAGTAGCCTCTGCTCTATGATAGCTTATAGAAATTCTTTTACCCCACCGGTGTTACAGGTAGACACTTGGGAGTCATCTGTGTGGAGATAGGAATTTTAGCTGGGGACATCATGAGGTTAAATGGCCTGAGGCCTGAGAACTGCACTGTTCAACAGAAGGTAGAGGAGGTTGATTTTGAAGGGGGCAAAAAGAAGAAAGCAATAGCATAGAAACAGAGGGCCATGTTTCAAGGAAGAGAGGTAGTGAGTAGGGTAGAATGCTGTTAAAGATTATGTTAGCTGAGCTGGGCATGCTGTTGCATGCCCTTAATCCCAGCACTCAGTAGTAAGTAGAGGCAGGTGGATCTCTGTGAGTTCACGGCCAACCTAGTCTACATAACAAGCTCCAGGCCAGCCATAGTGAGATCTTGGAAGAGCTGGCACCAGAATCTCACGCTAGCTTCCCTTCAGCTCTCTGATCTTACAGTCTCCATTGAAATAATTCAGACAAGACACAGAGGATATCGTAGAAGGTAGGTAGTTTACTGCAGGGCAAAATGAGACAGGAGAGTGTGAAGAGCATGCTAGAGGGGATAGAGTAGACAACAGCGAAAGAGACCTCTGTGCCAACCTACAACTTTAGTAGGCTTTATACCATCCCTAAAGTCTATAGAAAACACGGCTTCTCTTGAAAAGTATTTTATGTTGTTTTACTGGCTTTTGCTAAGTGAAATTTTCAAGAATATTGAAATTTGTGCTTGTTACAGTGAAGCAGATTTGCTTGGTAATGGTCATTTCTTATACATTCGTATCCCAGCTTGAAGGTGTAGTGTGGGTGTAGAACTGTGAACATATTTGATGCTGATTAAGGTCAGTTAGTCAAGCTAGTGGGGAGCAAACCTAACTGACTGCTGTGACCCTTGGGTACTCCCCCATGGGTGCTTTGTACCTGCTCTTTTCCAGATGGATAGGGAAGGAAAGTTGAGATGGTAAGAAGTGTGTCTCTTCCAGGAGAAATCCCATGCTGTTATGGGTGCATATGAGCAGTAATGATTTGTACTTTTTCCCATTAAACAAATTAGTTTTCCCATACTGGGAAAATAAATTTTCAGGTAGAGGCACCGTTAACAGAGTAACATCTGGCTAGAATTTATCTGATAGAGGCTTCTGCACGCTTCTCAGTCTACGATTCTCTTCTGTAAAGGCAGTTCCCAGAATCTGCCTGCATCCTTCTGTCCCCATGTATTCTGTCCCCGTGACTCTTAGGATTAATACAATAGGGCTTAGGCAAGAAGTCACAGGTCCCATTTCTCTCTGCCTTTAATTTCTTGTACCTCCTAGTTCTTGTTCAAATGAGTTAAGCTTTGAGCTTTCTACTTTGCCCAGCTTGCAAGGAGCACCCCCTCAACTGTGCCTTGGTGACACTGACTCCTCTCACTCTAACTTGTCATTTTGCAAATAATTGGAATCAAAGTAAAAAATGGTGATAACAATAATAATGGTTTCACTCGAGGTCACCAAGAAGTTTACATTTATCATCTGATTTTATCTTCCTAGTAACCCTGTAGGCTCCGTACTGTTATCACCATCTGACAGTTGAGAAATGGATGCTCAGAGGAGGTACACGAATTGAGTAAGGTCATTTGGTCAAATGCCAAACTACAAGTCAACCTGTCTTATCTTGTTTAGACTCTGACTTAGCCACCTGCTTCCAAGCCTGCCATCACACTGTGCACCTGTGCCCAGATGCTCGCCTCTGCTTTGCTGGCTGCAGGTTTCTGGACCTGAGCGGTTCCATGATGTTTTATGTGTGGATTTCACCCTTGCTGTATCTGAGGTTCTGTGTGAACTGACTGAAGTCTTCATTAGTAGCAGTGATTGCTGGGACTCCCGGGACTAGAAAAGATATTTTCATCCAAATGAAAGCGCACCTGTCCCAGGGGGATGGAGCTGTGGCTGCTGACACTTAACATGCTCACTGCCTCAAAACGCACTGCATGGTCTCTCACTCACAAACATCAATGCTAGAATCCCATTGCTTCAGAAAGTCAAATTAATATCTGTTCGTAACTATACATCTTCCAGAAAGTAACTAAATTCTACCTGTACCCATGAAACCAAGGGATTCCTCTAGAGCTTGCCTTTTCGGGTACTCCTGTATAGAATGTACCTGTTTCAAAGAAAGTTTCTGAGCAGAAGCCAAGTCCAGACAAGGCCTAATGGTGGTTGGTGCAGAGGGAAGTGATGGCAGTAATCTCAGGTGGCCTTGTAGAACTGTAGAGAACGTTCCTCGTGCTGGGCCTTTGATCTTCCTGGTGTTCTGTAAGGTACTTGGGTACCTTGCTGGGGTACGGGTGATCACAAGTGCAGATTAGGCATGTGAGGCTGGGGCCAGCACCAGATCTCAGACCTCGCCTCCACTTTCTTTAGTCATGAACCTACCGATTTTCCTCTGAGCACACAGTGAGCTTGTCATTTTAAGTGGTGATTGGTTTTTCGTTTTCTTCAGATGGCATATTCACAGTCCATCAGAATGATCTCTTAGCAACATTAATTTGGTCATTTTCTTAAGACCATTAGAGAAGAAAAGATTCACATAGGAAACCTATTAATACTTGAACTGTGAAAAAATTAAAACTTTGGGGAGGAATTCAGGCTTATTTTCCCAGTATGGATAAAGTAGCCTGCAGCATGATAAAAACACATGAAACTAATTTGTCTGGTTGAAAAAAAAAAAAGAATACATACAAGTCTTAAAATTAGGGAGGCAACTTATAATGGAAGACATTGACTAGAAAATGTCAATGTTATTTCTCTGGTCTATTTTGTATCACATCTTAATGTAAACAGTGTATCCAAAGAAACTGTGAAATTGGTTAATAAATCCACTCTTCTCCAGTGCTGGGCGATGTGAGATGGAGTCAGCCAAGGCTTTCTGTTCGTGGCAGAATTCTCATGCTCACAGGGCCGTGCAGGGGCTGCCATCATGAGAACAACAGGTGCATGCAATTTATGCTCAGAGTCGTTTAATATCTTTAATCAGTCGCCCTAAGTCAAACCAGATGATGTACAGACCTAGACATCTTCCCTTTCAGCATCAAGCACTTCCCTTCTCCTTGGTGCTCAGTCTTAGCAGTGGCCAGCTGTGAAGCTAGGCTTCTTTTGTTACTTAGGAGGAGATAAGATGTTTACAGCAGTTGCAGTTGATTGCATGGTGGTTAGTTTCCTATTTCTCCCTCCTGTCAAGGTGATGGCGGGTCTCTGAAGAATAAATCAGGACACCTGACTCTTGTGTTCTGCTTGGTTCAGCTATAAATAGGTTAGTGGTTGCATCAAATACTGCAGGGTGACCACTCTCGTTAGGTTTGACGGTTTTTTTACTGAAACAAAGAATTGCTTAATCCTTTCCCCTTAGCACTCAGTCTGTGCACTGCTGGCAAATACTTTAGCAAGGTTTGCATTTAGAGTTTACTGTACTTCATTGCCTTTTTATTGAAAATAGGGCCAGTGTGATAGTTACCGTGAAGAGATTTATGTCCTGAGAACATTCCACACAAGTTTCTCTTTGTTTTGCTAATTTCCTTTAACATAAAATTAAAATATTAGATTAAATTCCCTAAGACATGTCATGTGGATTATTTTTCTTGCTCCACTCAGAATGGCTATGGGGAAGCTGGTGTAGTCCATAGTCCTTCCTTGGTCTGTGTTTGTCTTCAAAGTTCTTATTGCCCATGTAATTTGTTAATGGGCCTCTTGGTAATTAAGATGCTGTAGTCATTTCATAACACCCCGTTGTTAGGTGATTACCTGTGGGGATTACATGAGGAGGAGGAATGCCCTGCCATGTTCTCCCCCTCGGTGGTCCACATTGGTGAGGGTTGGGAAAGCTGTCCGGGTTTCAGGACACAGTGTGCTTGTTGGCTTCTGGTAGCAGAATGCGCAGTGTACTTTGCCTGCGAGGCCCTGCGAGGGTTGGCCTTTGAGCACTGTGTGAATACGGCAAACGATGGGTCCTACTTGTGTAATGCTGAGCCGGTGATAAGTTATACTGGAAACAAATGTCCCTGTTGTGTGAAATGATTTCAGTCTTTCTTTTTCCTATCACTTTCCCAGGTCTCGCTTTGGTTTGAAATCCACTAGAAAACGACCAGTAAAAGCAGGTGACAAATTGATTTATGAGATGCTGGCTGGGCTTTTCCTCTGAAATGTGAACAATGAAATGCGAACTTCGTCTTTAAATATATTTACACAGGTTGTCACTGATGAATGTGCAAGGGTGAAGGAAGCAGGAATGTTTTTATCTAGCCACCAACAGTGGAAACCTTCACAGTGGCTGTACTTTTCAGCATGCTCAGAAAAAAGAAGGCTCACTCGCACATCTGATAAAGCAGAGCTTGGCTGTACGCAGTGTTGTTGCCTCACTAACACAAATGTACTGAGACGATGTAACTGATGAAGATGGACTTCGGGTCTTACTGTAATGTTTAGAGCAGTAAGTTAATGCTTTGCCAAGGTAATGTCTTCCTAATGGGGGTTCATGTGCAACCAAGTGGACAAACTCTTGGCTATATGTGTGTGTGTGTGTGTGTATGTTTGTATGTCAATACTGTCAATACTGAATAGTGTCAGTCAATACTGAAAATGACTCTGTAAAACTTAGAACACATTCTGAAGAATGAAATGCAGGTCATCAGGAGCAGATATATTTGATTGCATCACCAAGGGGGACACAGAGTTTAAGGAGCTAAAACCCAGACTCCTCCAAGTATCAGCGGCTGTGTGCTTCGTGTTTATTGTGTGTGCTCTGAGAAATCATAGCTAGTATTCTGTGTACTAGAAAGCATCCAATTCACTTTCAGGTTTTAAAATACACGTCAGGACTTAAGTGGTGTAGACAGCAGCACTAATCATATTAAGCACAGTGTCTGACTCTCAGGGAATGCATAATTAATGCATTGTTTTAGAGGACCTAATATATTAGTCAGGGGCAAGGGCTTCATGCATTGCTTGTGGGGTGGGTGGGAGTGAAGCGGTTCCGGTGCTGTGTGCACCACCACGGCTAACTCTGCTCACTAAATCTATTTTGTTACACCTCTAATACGAGTCAAAGCCATCAGACAACCTCCATTAAAGTGTTTGCCACAGAGAACTCTCTCTGGGATAGTAAATGCTAATTCAGTGTCAATTAGAAAAATGCTTCTAACAACACACTGAGATTAATAAGGGGCGCTGTGTTGACTCATCGCTGGGACTTTCCCCAGCTCTGTGTAAGGACACGCCTTTCATTACTTTCTATTTATTATTTTAAATATGTTTAGCTTGAAGGCACTTTACCATTTCATCTTTATTTTAAAATGGACCAAATGTTTACTTCTCCATCAATATCCATTTAAATGTAAGCCATTTGGGTCTCACTGATTTAAATTCCTTTAGTCAAACCATTGAATAAAAGGTTCAGTATAAACTCTTGAATTACTGCATTCAAACACTTTTGAAAGTTTCTGATTTCTGTAATCCTCCTCTTAGTCTTAGAGACGTATAATGCGTATTTTAAAAATAAGACCAGTATTAATAAACATCCTGTTTCCACAGCTAATTAACAACTGAAAACTAAACCTTTTCTTTGCTAATTTTATACTTTTATTCGTGAATGGGCTCAGGTTCTTGTACAGTATTCTGTGTTTCTATGTGTGCGTGTTTTATGCTGCCTAATTGAATAGTGTGTGTTTCTTGGTGACAGTGCTCACAGTTGATCTTTTTATTATTTTTATAAAAATCATTTTTTGCTGAGCTCATTGATGTGAGGGTAGTAAGGAGCCCAGGGAGGTGTCTGCTGACCTGGCATGCAAGAAATGTTCCATGACATCGAACATTTGATCATGCTCCTGTAAAAAAAATTGGTGTTTTACTTGACTTCTTGTAAGCCCCACTGAAGCACTAGTGTCCATGATGATTTCCCACCCTGTGTAATGTTCCATTAGTGTTTGAAAATTATGGAGAAATACTTCCAGGATTAATAAATTCGAGTAAGTTCAGGTGATGAACTGTATTGGTTTGGTCTCACATGTCAAACTTTAGAAAAAGATTGTGAATAACTGTAATTTGTGTTTCTTTGGAAAATCATAAATTCTGGACAGAGGACTGAATAAACGATGCATTATATTTAATCTTTGAACATAATTTTGAAAGAAAATGGTTTAATTTAAACAAGGCAGGGGCACTTTGGGGCTCATTTAAAAGAGTTTATCTTCCAGCAGAGAATGAAGTAACTTGACGTAAAAAGTAATTTGATGTAAAATAAGAATTCTTAAAATCACTGAGAAAAATCTAAATGTAGTAATATTTTCCACTTACATTTATGTGGATAAGAACTATGCATAATATTACGCTGCTGATTTTCATCAATTAAGTATTACATGTTAAAATGTACTTGTTTTTTGTTTCCAATTAAAATATTAATTTTGTTACTGTCTTTCTACATTTAAGAGTAACAGGTAATTTTTTTTTATACTTAGACGTCTTTCTAATTACTATGTGCTATTGAAGAGTTATTACTTTGTCCTTAAGTACCAAAACAGCCCAGTAACATGGCCACATCAAAGAGTGTGGGTTTAACCACCTTCATGGGTGTGTTTAATTTTTTCCCCAAAAGTTGCATTTTTAATAGCAATTTGAATCTTCCTAAGAGAGAGAGAAAGTGCATGTATGTATGTGGCGCCAGGGTGGGGGTCGGTGGGGGTGGGGGGGTTGGAGGGGTGGTATGCGGCTATTAAGTTACTGAAGGCACACACAGACACACACACATTCTCTCTCCCTCCCTCTCTCTCTCTCTCTCTCTCTCTCTCTCTCTCTCTCTCTGTCTCTCCAGGACCTGAGATTGCTGTAGGTGCTACTTATGCATTTGATTTATCTTTTCTTTTTACAGCATAGACATTTTATGTTAATTTTACTTTTTCTTACCTCTAATAGCTTAATCAACATGCTTCACCGAACTGAATTCTTAAAGATATACTTAAAATGTGAATGGATTATAGAATTATGTTATTTGATCTACATTTTAATGATGCAGTTTTGAACATTTGCATTTTCAGCTGTGATATGTTTTTATTTTCTTATATTTATAGAATTAAGACATTTGCCTTGAATGTTGGAAATGAGGTTTATTTGACAGAAGTCTCTCGCTGCAGTAATTAATTTCAAATGCTATCAAATATCTACCTTATTTTATTATGATGTGATTGTACTACCCATGTTATTTTTATTCTTTTACATTTCTGGGAAGGAGCTGTCTGCTCTTCCATATCTATTTGGTCAAAATAGTCATTAGAATTTAATGGTTTAGAGTGTGAATTACACAGAATTATTGTAGTAAGGTTGTTTCTATGTTATTTGCATGTATTAATACTTGTAAAAAAAATACTTTCACCTTAAGAAGCTGGAGATATGGCTCAGTGGTTAAGAGCACTAGCTGCTCTTCCGGAGGACCCTGGTTCAATTCCCAGCACTCACATGGCAACTCACAACTGTCTATAACTCCAGTTCCAGTGGATCTGGCACCCTCACTCAGACATACATGCAGGCAGAACACCAGTGCACATAAAAATAAATCTTTAAAAGGTGCTTTCACCCTAAATACTTCGACAATTAGATAAAAAGAGTACTGGAAGAAGGGAACAGGGTGCTTTGAGAGGGAAAAGTTAGGCGTATTATGGATGGATTAGTGATTGTACGGGCTGGATTGACTTACAGCAGGATCATAGAATCCAAACAGAAATGTTCAACTCCAGGAGAGTAGTCTTAGGATATATTTCTAAATCTGTATTTCTACGTTTATTTTTTTAAACACTCACTCATTCTGCATTATTTTAAAAGACTATTCCTCTTTGGATTTCAGGTGCTAATCTTGTATTTAAATCTCACAGAGAAGTTTTTTTCTCTTTGCTTAAGTAACACTTTCTATTCCAAGATATGTGTCAGAACTGCATCAGTATATTAGCACTGTAACCAGTCCTCAGTGCTCCAGCTGGTTCCTGCTTTCCAGTGGGGCTGTTCTCACTTGAAAATGAAACAGCTCCTCTAACTCTCATGTGTGCACTTCAAGACCCCTCGAGGAAATTTACCATCATTTTCAGCATCTTCTGTAAGATCTGTTAGCCTCATGCTCCTTTAACTAAAGTTATGACGATGCAGGCCTCTTTACTGAAAGGCCTACCTGTAGAAGAACCAGCCTGAAGCAGAGTCTGTTAACAAGCATATGTGCTTGACAGTGCTGTCTGTAATTAAGAAAGAATCAGAAAACAAGTTTATTTCTCCTTCAGCGTATGCATCAGCCTGCTGAGATAATACTACAGCCACATGTTAAGAAACCCAATAAAGGCCTTGTTGGTGCTCTTCTCTCCCAGGTGTCTCTGGTGACCCCTCTGTGTCCTCTCCTTTCGACCCCTGGGAGTAGAATGAAAGTGCTGAAGCCAGCAGTACCAAGCTGGGGTTCAGCAAGACTCCAGGAGTGAAGCTGGCCTCTGGATGTAAATGAGAAGTTTCAGTCTCCATTTTACACAGGAGCTGTGAGCATCTTGAGGATGATTAAGTTCTGCCTCCTTCAATGAAGCTCCTTTCTTCTGAATAGAGATTGCTCTCTTATTTTAAAAATATCTTTACAAATAACGGCACTGGCTATATATTGATTGGGATAATTCTGCCTCTTTAACAGCTGAGAGGGCTACGGAAAACTAGATGATTTGAAGCCCATTGCTGGCTTCCAAAGTACAGCTTCATGAGCAATTCAGAGTCCTCAGGCATTCTGAAATCCATGCGCTGGTTGAGACCACTCCCCCTCCCCTCTAGGCCCTCTGAGATCTCCACTGCCCCCTTGCCCAGGCCTCCAACCTTGACCTAGTATTTGGGCGTTGTTCTGTTTTCTTTTATGTTTCTTTGTGCTGCCTCTGGTGGTGGTTGTTTGAGTCAGAGTCTCACTCTGTAGCCCGGACTGTCCTGGAACTCACTATGGCCAGGCTAGCCACAAACTCAGACTTATCAAGATCTACCAGCCTCTGCCTCCTGAGTGCCAGGATTAAAAGTGTGTGTCACTACAGCCAGCTTATTTTGTTTTTATTTGAAGATTAAATATTTTTGATTATTCCTACTATCTGTTGCTTTTACATTACAGTTTAAAAGTTCACATTTAAGTATTCTTTTGCATTAAAATCATGTGTGAATTTCAGTACGAAGGCTTATTTTTTTTCTTGTGTTCCTTGATTTTGTTATTAGAAAATAGCATATAACTTTAAAACTGTTTTCTGTATTATACAGCATAAAGTAGCATTATATTAGCTATTATAAGAGAGTCACTGAATACCCTGTCCAGAAAGTTCTGTGCTCTCAAATCTTAACCCAGAAGAAAATGTAAAAGCAGCATGAGACAAAGTACCCAGAAACAAAAAGTAACACAAACTTATCCATCTTATTAGATTATTTCAAAGCCATGTGTATGGAAACATAAAAGCTGTGTTAAACTGACTCATTAATAATTCTGTGAAGCTGAAAGATTTCAGTGTCTTATAAAAATAGATTGAGGTGGCTGGGGAAATGACTCGGTAAATCAGGGAGCTTGCTGCACAAGCTTGATGACCTGAGTTCAAATCTCTGGCACCCATATAAAAAGCCCTGCATGGCTGCACATGCCTGTGACCTCAGCATTAATGGATAAAAACAGGTGAAACACAGGAGCTTGCTGATGAGCCAGCCTAACCAAACTGGTGAGCTTCCAGTGTAGTGACTGTGTCTCCCAGTATAGTGACTGTGTTTCCTGGTATAGTGACTGTTTCAAGGGAATCTGAGAGTGCACACAGCACACAAATACCCTCCTTTGATCCCTGCACACACACATGAGTGAATGCACCCCCCCTATGCACACATGCACACATATGCTGTACTACAAACACATACAACACACTCAGTTTTTAAAAACAGATTGATCACAAATAGGAAACTCCTGGTTGATGACTAGAGAATGGTAATGAGAGAGGAGGGCTACCCCTCACCAAATCCTCAGTATATGCTGGTTGCCAACATGACTTTGTCTTTGTAACCATTTTAAAAGACAAGAATTACCTTTATAGAGCCAACAAAACAAATTAGGCAAAGAACAGAAGTCTCTGGATTCTCTTGTACTCTCTCTTCCCAGGCTGCATTCTTACAGGCCAAGGAGCCAGAGCCTTCTGGATTTCTCTAGAGAAACTAGGGAGATGAACTCCGCCCCCCCCCCCCCATGTCTGCCAGAACCCCTCAGCAAGAATTGTTGGAGTAAGGAAGGGCAGTTTCCAGCCACCCCCTTGCTTCCACTGAGGAGGGTGAGACTCTGTGAGGGGATTTGCTCTGGCCCTGGCTTTGCATCATGGAAGTGTTTTATGTAACAGGAGGGCCTGGGCAATCACAGTGCACCATGAAGAAACAGAAACAGGCAAAAACTTTATACCCTATGTCCTGCTGGCACTAATTGAGAAAGCAGAATTGGGAAATGTTAAAAAGCAGATATTTCCTCTTAAAATAAACCGTACTGTAGCATGTCTGGTTGCCATGTGGTAATGCACACATCTAGGGGTGTTATGGAACTTTGTGGGAAATGCCACTCTGTCGTTCTTGGAGGTAGCTGTGTGGAGAATGTGACTGAGGTCTCATCTAGGTTGTCTTCCTATGGAAAGCAAAGTGCTGAGGTCAGATCACAAGGTGGTGGGAAACACTACGGGGATAATTTTTAACTAATGAGAAGTTTCCCTAAATAACATACCTTTTCGTCATTCATATAAAAATACTAACATTTGCTTTTATTTGGGCTTTAATAACCATCATATTTCTATAGCTCATGATAGGATTTAATCACAAACCAAATGCCACATTATTCTTCAGCCAAACATCATGAAGTCATTGTCGATGAGGTGAGGAGATAAAGTAATTGGATTAGAAATGGGTGGTTTAAGTTTACACCATTTTATTATATCAGGAATTTTTGATATTTGAGCTGTAGCTTTCCACAGCTGTACGGTCCCTTGTGCCTGGGATACGCATATAAGCCAGGTGCTGTGACTTTGTCCTTCACATTCTGAGGGAAGATAAGCTGTGGAAATGGTCAAATATGTTACTTTAGTGAGCTTTGTCTGAAATAAAGCAGCTGACCTTTCAACTCACGCTGCATAGAGGTATGCTCTGTACGGTCCGCTTGTCCTCCTCTGAGCTGTGGGACCCGTGGTGGGGGCAGTGTGACACCAGAAGAGTTTCTGCTTTTGAATTTTCTTTCTGTAGTCTTTTCCTAGTCCTAAAGTGTGCCTTTTAGGCTTGCAAATGATTACTCTCACTTGAACACTCTTATGAAATATTAATTTTCTGTAATGTACAATCATCAGTTGAACTTCTAAACAGTTGGTTTGTAGGAAAGGAGAGAGGAATCTCTTTGCAGCAGTGAGGAATGCCTATGCCACAGAGGATTCCTGCCTTTGTTTAATTTTCCCATGTTCATTCTGAAGCTGTATCATAGCTGGGTATATTGAATTCAAAAGTAAAAGACTAAAGGGACTTGATTACTTGCAGAAATTTAATGTTCAAATAATGTGGAAGGAATTGTGTCAGAATGTTAAGTATTGTTTTAAGTTTAATTCATTTTAGATTTCGTGCAATTCTGAAAGAAGGAGTTCAACTCAGTCAATGTGGGCTTCTGTTGAAGTGTTTAACTTCGTAACATGATGAGTGGCACCATGTGCGGCCATGTATTTAAGGTGATGTGTGGCGTGGAGCATCTGTGAAGTTCCCCAGGACAAACCCTGTCCAACCTTGGCTTAGTTGACTAAATAAAATTCCTTTGATCTCCCCTTAGATTTATTAAGAAATAAGTCGCAAGTATTCAAACAAGCCACTGTTTGTTTTATCAGCAGTGATGTGCTAATGTGGACATCAGAGTTCGCATCTAGTGAGACTGAGCTAAAGGCAGTTTCCGTACTTCCTGTGAAAACAGCGTGGGGACCGTGAGCGACCTGTTTTAAGAACTGAGCGTGCTCTGAAAGTGCACATGGACCTGGAAACAAGTGAATCGTTAATAAAACATGTCTTCCAGCCATTCTTTAAAGAAAGCTTTGAGAGGCCCCCGGTTGCCCATCCACTTTGACTGTAGCTAAATTACACAAATTTAGACTCAGGGTTTATGAGAAGTTCAGCCATAGACTATTTCTGAAAAAAAATAAATATTGTTATTTTAAAATTGAATTAGGATGATGATCCTTTAAAATTTCTTTTAAGAGTAATTCCTGACTGTGGGTCTTATATCTATTTTTGTATGTCTGATTTTGTTGAATTAGACAAATTATAAATTATAATTGCATTCAATGTGTGATATAAGGCACTTGTTAGACTCAAGATATACAGTTGATGATCCAGCCTTTTAAATGCCTGCCATCACTGATACTACATATATTAAAGCTGTGAAATTGTATCTGTCGGAGAAACAGTGCTAAGTTGGGGCTTACATCTGCCTTCACTATGAATGGTCAAAAATAAATCACTGATTATGAAATGTAAATTGAGAGACTTTTATCGTAATTGAAATTAAGGAAATATCTCCTGTTTAAAACTTGTCTTTGCTTTAGATTTCTTATTAGTTCCAAAATAATCTCAGTGAGGCTCTGTGGGAGTATTATTAGAGGGGCATTCGATGTTACTCATGGGTTCTTCAGTTTTGTACAGCAGGTTTCCTGTCAAGCGAGCTGAGTTGGTGTTTACAGAATGGACCCTGTGGTCACGGTATTCTTTCAGTCTGTGTTCCTGGATTCTGGATGCTTTTTGCTTAGTTATTAGAGAATTTCTTTTTAGTCCATAAATAATGTTTTTAGTTTCTTTATTAAACTGTTTGATGACATAGATTCCTTATTGCCTTTGAGTTCAGCAAGTGTTATGAACTAAAGAAAAAAAGTGATTTTTCATAATTGTTAAAAATCCATATAAATCATAAGGAATACCGTGATTCAAGCTCTATCCAGTCGGTTCATACTTGTGGCTCTTAGGAGTATTTGTCAGGATGTGTTTCCATGCATATTAAAGCATTCTTAAAGAATGTGAAGAAACAAAGATACAAGGTTTCTTTCATACTTTTTAAAACTAGCTATCAAGAAGTCTGATAAACAACTTGTGCTAGAAAGTATTTCTCTCTGAAAAAATTCACTGGGTCCTAAGGTATTTTAATGGCTGTTCATACTGGAAGATGAAATCCACCTTTGTCAGGCCGTGTTTCAGAGCCCAGAACAAGCCTGTTAGGTACCTAACTTTGCTTTGTGTGTGGGCCACAGATGTTTTTACCTCCAGAAAGGGACAGCTCGCACATAGAAGAGACTGAGCCTGCTCACCAAGACTACATGCAATGTAGAACAGTACGTAGAAGATTTACAGGCTAAAAACAGAAAGTTGTTGAACTCGTGGAACAAACCTGCTTCAGGATTAGGTCTGGGCTAGACATGGACAGATTATGTTGCCTCAGTATTTTCAATTAAATTACTTATTTGAGAGCATCACGGAGTCATGTGCAGCTGTTAGAAAAAGTAGAGATCCCATGTGCCCTTGTTCCAGGTTTCCCAAGCGATAATGTCATACAGAACCTTAGGCTAGTAACCCCAGCAGGGTAAATGACTTGCTGTGTCTTAAAAATGTTCTTTAGTCTGTCTAAATGGCACTTGTTTTTTTGTTTGTTTGTTTATGGTTTTTATTTCATTCTGATTATGAAATAGCAGTGCATAACTGCATGGAAAATCATCTTTAAAATTAGTCAATATGCATTCAGGTTACCATCACAATAGTAGACACAAATATAAACCATACTACGAAGCTGTTTGTTTCTGAATAGGTTAAATACTGTAATTACTCAGTGGGGTGCAATTTACTTTCCTGTGCAGTTTGTTCTTTTGACAGACTTTATTAGAATCTCTTTCTATATCAGGTTGTGGATAGATTTTATAAAATTGGTATCTGTGGGTACTCTTGCTAGTTAACTTTTTATAATAAATGGAGTTATTCTGTTGGGTAAGAAGCTGTGTTCAGTAGTACTTGAACAAGCTGGTCACTTATTTTAGGCTGGATTAGTGTCTCCAATTTTGCTATATAAAGAAATCCCTTGCGGTGGAACTGCCTAAAAATGCAGGGCCCTGTCTCTGCTCTGGCTGTTCTATCTTAGAAGACTAGGAATACATCCTGGGACCCACATGGGTCACTGAGCACTGCAGAAGGTCCTGATGCCATGTCTACTTGAGGAACTAGACTGTGGGGAGCAGTTCATTAGATCCTGAGGCTTGCTGGCCTTGTGTTGTTGAAGAAATACAATATTGATGGGACTGTATGTATAGAAAGCACCATTTTGTTCCCAGATTTTCATTCAGATATGAAAACACTTTCATAGTCTTAGTCCTTAAGCGATGGGTATTTTTAGGTTTGAACATTCCACATCTGTGCTCTTCATTTGGCATCTTTTTCAAACCCATGGCCAGGAATTCAGGAGACCCGAAGGCATCTGATCAGTGAAGAGCGTGAACCGGACATTCAGAGCCACCCACAAGCAATCCTGTCAGCTCCACACTTAGTCAAACAGGACTCTGGTTGTTCAGGCCGGCTGGTTGTTTTCACCCAGCTTTTAAATTTTTCTCTTTTAAGTAGCAACAAAAGAAATTTAAAATAGTAAGTTAGCTTACAGATGGAGGTAGAGAGGAAGGAAAAGCTGGCTTAGAACTTAACAAAGAAACGATGGTAGGAAAATGTAATGTTAAAAGTCTTCCATTTCCCATAGCTACACCAGTATGTTTCCATAAGAGCAAAAGCTGTACAATAGGACATTCCTCAGCTGAGGTGTGCATTAGTACTGTGTGACCAGCTGGTATGTGCAGCACGAAGTACCTGTGTTATGTGTGCAGCGAAGTCACATGATGATGCACCAGGGGCGAGCACCGCCGGAAGACTCCAGCTCCATCGTGTGTTTGATTGTGGTTGTTGTCTGTTTAGAGACCTTTTACTGTTGCTAGAAATTGTGTGATCCCCATATTCAGTTATGCAACCTGACATGGGGTCATGATGCACCATGCTCCTGATGCATAGAGTGGTGGCGAGGAACGGAGATTGGAAACCAAAGTACCTGGGATCAGCAGCTGTGAGTGCCGTGGTATCAGTTGGTTAGACTGCCTGACTGTCTCATCTTTAAATGAAAGGAACGATAGTCCCCAACAGGGCTGGAGTGACAGTTACTAGAGATAGCACCTGAAAGCTTCTCCTCGTCCTTGGTGTTAGTGAGTCTCGGGAAGGAGGAAGATCAGTGGGGAATTTTCTAAGTGGTGAGCCAGTGCCTTGCTGCAGCCTGCCAGTGTGCAAGCACTGCAGACTACATCGGTGTTCCCTGTTTGCTTATCTTTCATGTTTATTCCAGTACTAGATGAACTAAGTTCCCACTGCTTTGATGACATTATGAATGTGTACCCCAAGTTTCTGTTTACTCTCATGAGGTTAGCGCATAATTCAAATGGATTATTTGTTCATAGCAAGTTTGCCACTTGACTCATTGGAAATAATATTTCTTTACATTTATAATCCGTAGCTGAGAAGGAAGAAGAGAGAGAGAGGGTCTGAAATCTCCATAGTGTACAGACATACTCATGCCTTTTCACAGTTGCATAGTACTCACTCAGTGAGTACTATGGAAAGTTGTTGCAACGTGTTTTCAAGCCTAGCACCCAGGAAGCAGAGGCAGAGAGGTCCATGTGAGTTCCAGGCTAGCCAGGGCTACATAAGACCCAGTCTTGAAAGAAAGCAAGAAGGAAGGGAGGAAGGAAAGGTTAGATAGATAGTTCTGAGTTTTTGTTAGTGAAATTTCCCTTTAAGACTTTCAAATGAAATGACCTCAGCACAGGTGGGGAGATGGCTTAGCAGTTGAGAGTACTTGTGTCTCCAGAAAACCTGAATTCAGTTCCCAGCACTCACGGGCTCACACCTGCCTGTAATTCCACTTTCAGGTGATCTGACATCCTGTTCTGGCCTTCTCGGGCACTCACATACCCATAGATAAAAATAAAACATAATCTTCAAAAATTAAAAAGGAAGTAACCTCGCCACATTTGTATGTCTAAGTAAACAAATAATATTCCTTAGCAACTAAACATGTAAAGGTATAAAACTTGCATTGTGGAACTGGTGGACAGTTCATTCAATAAAGTGCTTGTGTTTGCTATGCAGAGCACATGAGACAAGAAAGCAGGGTACAGTGATGTGCACTTCCAGCACTGGGGAAGTGGAGGCAAACAGATCTGGGATTGCTGAGTCTACAGTTCAGCCTACTTGGCAAGTTCCAGACCAGCAAGAGACCCTGTTTCAAAAATGAAGTACATTTGTACACAGGTATGCAAACATGCACACACTATCTTGCATTATGTTTGCAAACTTGGACATTTCACTCATAAGCTTTACAGATTTGGATGAAAAGGCAGAAAGCACATAGAAGGTGTTTTGCTTGCAGTGTTTATCAGCCTGTTTTGCTGTGCTGTATAACTTGAACCAATTAGAGTGTGCAAAAACAATGATAGGAGCCAAGGTTCTGAGTAGCACAGGCATGGAGAGCTGCGGCCAGGGTTAAAAGGGCAAAGCTGTAGACAGTGCTTGGCTAACAGCTCTGAGAAGTAAAGAAACACTTTCAAATGCAGTGCCTTCTCCAAGTCAGCTTGAGTTACCATCCATGTAAAGACCCTCCTCACACTAACCTTCAAAGAGGTTCATAAGGAAATTTTTACATTTCTAATTTGTTTTGGAAAATCTAAGATCTAATGTGGCTTTAAAAAATATAATGCTCAACTTTTAAAAACTTTCCACACCAAACCATCCACAAATCCTTTCTAAAAAACACATAGCCACATCTAGTTGTGTTATTTATTCTGTTTATAACTTGTCTCCATTTTATTATAGTAAAGGGAAATTTGAAAGTGAATAGAAAACCCGTAGCCCACCACTGTGAATGTGACACCGAGTTTAAATTCAACATTAGTGATGTCTCCCCATTATTAAAGCATCCCTTAGTTGTTTTTCCTCTGCCTGATGTTTCAAGTCATTTTCCCCACATTTTGCTTATTCCTGTAGTTTTTCTAATAGTTTTTATTTGTTCAAAACATTGCAGCTCTGGACGCTTTTTCTCTGGCTCTGTCTCGCCCTGTGTAGTTTCCCTCTGATGTAATGCTCCCTTGTGTATAGTTTCAGAAGTAGAATCTTTAGCAACAAGCTGCCCTTCTTTTCCTTCATCGGCATGCTTCCCCTTTCCTTCCTAAGTGATAGTATGCTCTTATTTCCATAATCATGTTTAATTTTTAACCACTTCATATTTTTAATAGTAATCTATTTGACCTTTTAGAAAGCAATAAAATTATTAAATTATTAATTTTATTATTAAGTTATTAACAATAATTTATATAACAATAGCATAAATTATTAAATTATTGTTAAATACATGTACTTTATGTGTTCTGTATCCATAGTCAGTAATCTTCATTGAGTCTCTTCTTCATTTAGTTGCAGTGTTGCATCTGATTTCTTTGCTGCATAGCTTTAAGTTGTTTGACTTGTGATAATTTTCTTATTTTTTTACTTTAATTTTATTTTTAATTAACAAATAATAGCATGTTTTGTTGTGTAATTAATATGTTTAGATATGTATACATTGTGAAATGACCAAACCAGTGTAATTAGCATTTCCTCACCACAAATACTTGCCCTTTCTTTGTGAGGAGACCACTTCAGTCCTCTCTTGGCTCCTCAGAGTAGCTACCGCACTACTAATCATTGCCACCATGCTGTGCAATATATCATGTAGTAGCAAATTTCTTTTAAAAATAACTTTTGGCCAAGCGAGTGTCACACCATGATGATAAATGGTAAAGGAAATGATGCCTCAAATATAGTTACTTATTAGAACCATCATTTTGAAAAATCACATTCATTTATGCTGGGGTCTCTCTCACAACTGCTAGTCATATATTATTTAAAATTTTTATGCATGTATACTGCCTGGGACTTTTTGACTAGCTATAACTTGTAGTGTTAATTTATCTGTCTTAGATCACACTTTTGTATTGAAATGTTTAAAAGTAGCCATTATTAAATGTCAATTGACCTGTGTGTTTTACCTCTACAAACTTGTAGGAATAGGTACTATTTTAATTCATTATCATTATGGAATAAAAGTCATGGAAATCTGGGTTAGTATAGTAATTTTTTTTAAATTGGCATCACAGACTATTCTCTTATAAAGCATTTATTTTGTTGCCTTATATTATACATTATATTATATCTAATTAATTTATTTACCTTTTCATTCTTTTACATTTTGTGATCACTGCAATAGTTATGCTCTATTCTGGCATGTCTGACTTAGAATTTCACTGCCTCAGGTCCAAGGAGACGCTCAGCTGGTAGTGGTACTCGTCACCAAGCCTGATGACCTGAGTTTGCTCTAAGACCCATATGGTAGAAAGAGATGACTCTGACAGCCACATGTACCACATGGCAAACACATGCCCATATACGTACACATTAAATAACTAAATGGAAGAGAATCTCATTCCCACACAAAAGAAAGAGCAGTACATAATATGGAAGATTTTTAAAAATAGGATTTGGGGTTCCATGACATGGCTTAGTGTATACAGACACTTGACACCAAGCCTGATAACCTGAGTTTGATCTCAGGAACCACACATAAAAGGAGAGAACCAGCTTGCGAAAGTTGTCCTCTGACCGCCACACATGTGCCATGGCATGTATGTGCCCACATACACATACACATGCACACACAGAAATGATAGGTAGGTAGGTAGGTAGGTAGGTAGGTAGGTAGGTAGGTAGGTAGATAGATAGATAGTAGATAGATAGATAGATAGATAGATAGATAGATAGATAAAATGTAGCTCGAATTTTCTTTTGTTTCATTTTGTTTATGAAACAAATTCTTACCATGTAACCCTGGCTGGCCTGAAGCTCAGAAGAGATCTGCCTGTCTCTGCCTCCAAGTGCTAAGATTATTCTTTTAAAGTAAATATATGTGTATATGACTCCATCAGAATGAGACATCCAGCTCATGGGACATTTCTAAAGTAAAGTCTCTGATATAAATGTGTTTAATGTAATTTTCAAAATGTTTTGTCTGTATAATTTGAAATTAGATATCATATAAAATGTAGCTTTCAGATCAACTTTTCATTGTTTCTTATTTTAATGAACTCACTGTTAATATCCAGCCTTCTCTGCTTTCAATGTCCCGTCACTACAATAAAGTAAAGAAGCAAGGACATTTCTTACAAACCACCTTTCCCAGCTGGGCCTGGTGGTGCAGTCCTATAACCCTATTACATGGGAGGCTGATCATAGGATTCTGCTTTCAAGAGCTGCTTGGGCTACAGGGCAAGTTCAAGAGCAGCCTGAGTAATTTCTGATATGCTATCTTAAAATAAAATTTAAGAGCAGGCTGGGCACACAGCTTTTTGGTAGAAGTATTTATCTAGAGAACGCACAATGCCCAGGTTCAACCTCCAGTTGGGACCAAGGGACATCTTCCAGTTAACAGAAACCCAGTACTCAAATGTCAGAATATTAATTGCTTCCTGGCCTTTTAGCTAAGATCAAGTATAGTGTCTATTTTGATAAGTATAGTATCTTATGCAGCCTCTACTTGAGGACTGTATAAATGGATTTTTGGAGCAGAGAGATGGAATAGAGCCTTGCTCCGTCGACTCTGTACATCACTTACCTCAGTACCTCCAGGAAGGGCGCACCTCTTCAGGGGAATAAACTAGGTTTCTCAAAAGTTAAAATAATAATTCAAAATAAGTTTAGTTATTAATTATAACCTTTGCTTTGGCAGAATATTTAATGATTACACTAACATTTTTTCTCTTAATTTGTATTTGTCACAAAATTGGTCTCCCATTTTACACATATTAGCTAAGAAGGAATGCCATATCTATTTCCTTCATCTTGAGAATTGTATCAAATAGGTGACATAATATACAAAATTTATTGTGATTCTCTTAATGTGATGTGATGACCAAATGCAACCTGTCTAAGCTCTCCACTCAACACTAGTAAAAACCATTGTCACATACCAGTTACTTTATGGGCATTTTAACATGGTTACCTGGGGCCTAGAGAGATAACTCAGTAGTTAAATGTACTCTTCCAGAGGACATGGGTTCAGTTCCAAGCACCACAACCATCTGTAACTCCAGTTTCCTGAGAATCTGACCTCCTCTTCTGGCCTCCATGGGCACTAAAACATGGTGCACTTGTACATATGCAGGCAAAGCATTCATACACATAAAAAAATAAATCTTAAAAATATGTGTCTGCTTTATGGAGTTAAATTGCTGTTTAACAGAAGATTAGAAATACATTCCTAATGTGCCATTTTGTTAGTTAGGTTAAAATGTATTTAAAGTTGAGGAATCACTGAAAAACTGATCGTGAACTATGATTCCTATCCTGACCTCATCTTTCCTTGCAACGCTTAATATTTTGAATGTATTCACATGTCGGGGAGAAAAACCTAGCATTTTCACCATTTACTATTAGCAAAAGACTTGGAAATATTCAGTGTTGGTTCAGACTTACCCCGAATGTGTTGCCTGGCTATGCTGCTGTGTGCAGGCCCTTGGTGAAGTGGTAAATATACATTGCACTTTCACTGAAGGATTTCCTGTGGCTTCTGAGAGAAGGGCTATAGTGTGCTTAAATTTTGAGGGTTCTGGGCAATTACCCAACTTTCCCACCCATCGTGCATGACAAATGTCTTGCCGTATAGTAGGAATTTCCAGCCTTCGCACATCTTTCAGTAGGTTCTGCCGCCCCGTTCTCACACATAGGCAGCCCAGCTCACTGCTTATATGTGCTCAACTTACCAGCCACAGTGAAGGCAGTTTCAGTCATCAAGCTGAAGACAAAGCAGAGAGAGTACAGGCCAGAGATAGTTGTTAAAACCTGGCAGGAGTATTCCATGAAGAACTGCCCTTTGCCACCTAGACTTTCAGAAATACTCTCATATTTTTTTCTCCTTTAATGCAAGTATTATTCTATTATCATTATTTCAAGTGAATATTTGTTGCTCTTTTTTTTATTACTGTAGTTTCCCACTAAGATTCACTAGGAATCACATTTTGTAATTTACTCTTGAAACTGCTTATTCCTTAGACCTAGATTGTAGTTATTTCACAGTGTGAAATAGGGGATGGGAAGAGAATGTTTCAGTATTGTGAAAGAAATGGGTAGCAGAAAATTTTGTTGAGATTGAAATGTGCTGTGATTGTGTCCCAGGATAGCATCTCAAAGGTGGAAACAATACGGTGAAATGTCAGTGTTTCCTAATAACCAGGTCATTTCCCTTCCTGGCTTCATAGGGTCTCAAGTTCAAAGATACACTGTAATGTTTGGGGCAAACTATAGAAAGGTCAGCATGTATGGCACTGTATTTGCTGATAGGCAGAGAAATAAGACTTGTGTTTTCCCCTCTCCAGCTCCTCCCTCCTTCTGACCCTCCCCTTCCTTCTTCTGCCCCTCCTCTTCTGCTGCCTAGAATAATCTCTCACAGATGATTAGACGACAGGTGCCAGGAGAGCAAGGCAAGATGGCTCTGTGCCACATGTGCACAGTGGAGATCCAGTGTCGCCCCAGGTTTTGGTATATCGCCGTGTCCTTCCAGGGGAAGGGATAACCCAGTTGAAATACATACTGCAGCTCCTGAGGGATTAAGTGTTTCCTTTGCTTTATAGTACAGAATTTTACAGTGTCTTTGTTTGGGAGTTCTCAGATTGCTTAATGATTTCTTTAGCCCTCTGCCCCACCCACTGTGACCAGATGTGTATTAAGCAGCATTCAAACAGGTGCACGTTGGCCAATTTCTTTGTACAACTTGGATATAGCTTTTCTTTATTTAATGGATGACATTCAATTGTTTTTTTTATTTTAGTGAGCCACTTCAGAGTCAAACAATTGTTGTCTTGTTTAATCTTGTTACCACCCGTAAGATGCCTGTGTAATGTTACAGTTGCAGAAAGCTCTGCAAGGTTTTTTTTTTTATCAATTATTCAGGTCTCGTTTCTATACTAAAGCACACTGAAGTAGCACTAATTAATCATTTTTCTAATCTTTTAAAGTTGAGGGTTTTGCTTTGTTTTGTTTTGCAGTGTCTGTTGATGCCACTAACTTTGGGTAGGCTTTGGTGCATTTATTCACTTTTCAAACAGCCTTTAGAATTCACTATTTTAAGAATAGACTTTGAGGGCATTATAGCCTTTGGCAGCTGTTTGAATGGAAATTCCTTAGAGCTTTCCTAGAGATTTTAGAAGGCTCCTAACTCCCCCTGGACTCTCCCATTGGCAAAACATACAGAGATGTGAACTCTACTCATTCCCCCTCTCTCAGGAGTTCACATTGTCCTGAAGTAGATGGCGCCCTTGGAAGATGTGTGGAGCCAAGAGAAAAGGGTGGGATGGGGGAAACTGAGCTTGTTTTGATGTGCAGGAGAATGACCCATCGCTCGCTGAAAAAGCTATACAAGCTAACTACACCGAAGGGGTCATTGATGTGCTGAGTTTCTCAGAAAGTAGGAGACAGGAGTGCCAGCTCAAGTGTGGACACCAGCCATGAGGTAATAGCTTTAGGAGAAGAGGCTACACGTGTGGTAGGGTAGGAGTAGGGAAAGGAGTTTGTATCCTGTTAAGAGGGAGCCAGTGCTTGGTAACAAAGAAGGTCTTGTCGAGCATTGAAGGTGGAAGAAGAAAGGCAGCAGGTGCCTGAAAGTGTCTGGAGTGAAAGACCTTCCAAGCTGGAGAACTGGAGTCGGATAGAGGTGTGGAGGGGTAGCCAGTGAGCAGGGAGGACCAGTAGACCTTGGCAAACATGTTCGCAGAATGGTAGTCCTCCACACAGCAGCTTTTTCCAGTAAAGTGCTTCTGCATAGGCACAACTCAGAACATGGAATCTAGGAAAACCTAGTCCGTCCTGATGTGGTTAAGTGGACCTCCACAGGCAGGAGCATGGTGTGTGCACTCCTGAAAGCATGCCCTTGAAGAACTGGCGGGTCGCTTAGAAAACACCATGTAAGAGGTAGAGAGCAAAAGAGCCCAGAGATGTGCATGGCCACGAGAGCTTCGAGAGCCATACTGGAGTATTCACTTCACTCCCTGGGTGGTGGGCAGGGCAGAGGCATTTTATGCTAGAGAAGAGCATGGCCAGCTTTGCTTCTGGATAGATCACTGACTGCTGTATGCAAAATGAAAGTCCTGAAAGGGAGTGGGACAAGAGGAGTGGTGGCGGTAGGTAAGTGGCTAGGAGGGCTGAGCCCACTGGGGCATCCTGGGGATGGGATGGTGACTGTATGACGTAATTTGAGATTAGCATTTTGTCTTATTATGTGACTTTTGGGGAAGAACAGGTTATGATTGGCTAGGGTTCCCTTAATGCTTTTTTTCTTTTCTTGGTATTTGATGAGCTTATTAATTATTTTATTTGGTGAACCTAGAGAAGGGCTATCTAGGTGTTGTATCAGTTTGGTAGAAATGTTTGGTTTGGGTTTTGAGATGAGGTTTGGTCATGCAGTCAGGGTAGGCTCCAACTTTCCCTGATGCCCCTGCAAGACTGGAATTAAAGGTGTGCATCACCACACCTGCTTTGGGATTATTTTCAGTTATATCTTTTCCCTAAATAGAAAATGCATGGTCTTTATAGACACTGTAAAATAGAGAAGATAAGAGTAATAAATCACCCTCCCTCGCTACCCAGAGACAGGTATTATAAATATTTCCATTTCCTTCCATCTTTTGTCAGAAAGCAGTGTTTACAAATTGAGACCCCCCTGGCAGGAACAAAAGGTCACTTTACAGCAGAGGCTCTGAGAGTTAGGCACAGGCTGGCCCTTCTCCCTTCTACTGTAGGACGGAGTGCTTGTCTTTAATAAGGGCTAGATTACTTTTTATGCTTTTTTATTTTTCCTTTGAGGATGAAGCCTTCATGAGAGATGGCCCATGTGACCATTTCAGAGAACATTGCTCATCATTATATGCTTGAAAGCCTCTTCTGATGGATGCCAGACTGCCTACATTTGCTATTTCAAATGCCTCATAATTTAAAAAAAAAAAAAAAAACCAATGGAAATGAGTCTGTTTACTGGAGGTAGACCCGTAGGACATTGGTAACAAGAAAAGAGTGGCAGCTGACTGGGCATCTTAACTGGCTTATAAAGAGAAATGATGTGAGAATGGTGCCCCGCCCTGAGCTTTTCTTTTTTTTCTTTTTTTTTTTTTAAGCGTTTCTTTTAATCTGGTCTGAGATTGATGGAGATATTATCTCGGGCTGTTAGGAGCTGTGAGCTGGGTTGGAATGACAAACACTCATTGACAGCTTTTGAGAAGATGGATGGAGAAACAAGCTCTAAACTCAAGCAGACTCCGGGGTCTGTTCTTTTGTGGGGCCTTTGGAGGAATATTGTTCTCACTATTTAGTGCAAGGGAAGGAAAGGTGTACCTTGCTGACTAGTTGGGTATATTCCCTAGCCCTGCTTACAGACTTCTCTAGAATAAAGGTGTCTCTTTTGTGTGTGTGTAGGATATAATTAATCATGGCCAAATAGGAAGTTTATCAGCTGGACCAAGCTGCATTTCTATATTCTTTTGTGTCTATATGGTTTCAACTCACAAGGTTCAGGAATACCATAGGATGTGTTGTCTGTGAGAAGGGCTAGTTAGTGTGTTTTGTCTCTGAGCATCAACTGTCTGGATTAACAGAGATTCTGCACTAATATGAAATCATGATGTAATAGAAAAACACAAGCATCTTCGTAGGCTTCTCATGGTTATCATTGTGCAACTGTGAGAAGATAAAATGGCGCCTTTACGACTCTAGAATGATTGACTTGACTCCCAGACTCCCAAGCTGATTACAGGGTAAAGATATAAATTTACTAAAACCCACCAGATACTTAAATGAGAATACCCTTCCTCCTGTGGGCAAGGTATTTTGTAGATACAATGCACAGGAAATGATTTGGGGTTATTAGCTTTACAGTGTATTATACATAACTTTAAGGTACCTGTCTTCCCAGCACCTTCCCATTTTCTTCCAAAGTTAGACTTTTTTTTTTACTATATAGAAGTTAGTACTTGTGGTTTGATTGGGAGCAGGATGACACAATGTCTCCTTCAACACCCTCCCTGTGCTTTGAGGAGTCCCCAGGGACTCAGCTTCCTGTTTGAGATACTGGGATGGAAGGCAGAAAGCACTAGTGGCTACTTCTGTTTCCTGGAACAAGTGTGCATGCAGGAATAGAGTAAGCAGCAGGAGCAGAACAGTGATGCTGACATTACCTGAAAGTGAATTTGCCATTCCTACCAGCGAATCGTAAGAGAGCAGCAAGTCCCCTGCCCTCTGGGCTAGGTTGACTTTTGCTTCTACTGCTGTTCCCTCCGGGAGTGCAAGCACTACAGCTAATCTTGGGGTTGCTGGAGGGCAGGGAGCCTGTGGCTGAGAGGTGTGACACAGCTGTGAGCCTGAGGAAGAAAGGAAAAGTTCAGAATGGAAAATTTCCAAAGAATTGATGGATTTCAACAAAGAAAACAGACTGAGAAGAAAAAGCTCTTTGAAATTTTAACTTCTACAGAATATAAGTTGTACTCATTGCTCTGATGTTTGGAATTTCTCCTTCCTCATGCTCCCAGACACTGGAGTACAGGCCCATAAAGCTCTCAACTAAACTGGAGAAGGGAGAGGTGAGGGCCTTGCAAATCACTGCTCCCTAGAATCAGCATTGGTCTCTCCTCCCTTTTTATTTTCCTTGCAGGTCGTTCTATGGCCACCGACAGTGAGAAGGAAGCCAATCGTATTTCCCTGGGCACTGCCTTGTGCTATCCCAGGGTAAGAGTCTCAGCTGGTCCAGTTTAGATCAGATAATCTCTCAGGGGACCTGTCACTGTATTGGAAAGTGAGGTGCAGTTACTGGTCCTGTGGCCACTCAAATCACTCAAACTCAAACAGATGCAGAACCTTCTGTTAAAAGAGCACCTCTAGCCCAGGACTGGGCCCTGGGTGAACTGTGCAGCTGTCTAGACTGTGCTGTCTGCAGTGTGCCACTGTGCTTTGAACTCTCCTGGGTACAGTTCATCCTCTGTTTTTTTATCGAATGGCCCATAAATGTATGCCTTCAAGTCAGAAATGTTTGGCAACAGGAGATGTGCCTTGCTGAGTCAGTGCGCTCTTCCTTGTTGCTCTGGCGTAGCCATGTAGCATCACATCTGCAGCATTCACGCTGTGGTAGGTGGAGCAGGACATCCGGCGGTGGCACGGAGCATGTGGGAGTGTGACCGTGTGCTGTGTGCCATAATTCATGTTCATATATGAGATGTGAGCATCCACAGCCTCTTGAAAACAGTCTCCCTTGGGTGTCAAGGAAACCATATGTTCTGAGAGTTTATTTCACGTTTGTCTTTTATCTTCAACACAAGTTGCAAGAATTCGAGTTGACTGCTTCAGAAATGGTTAAAGCCAAGTTAAATGGTAATATTATAGACAAAGAATTACAAACCACAGGGAAACATGAGTAGACAGCGGCCACTATATGTAAGAGATACGGTCTAACTGCTAAAGCGCGTAAACTTTCTTCTGAACATACTCTGCTCTGTGTTTTGGAAATGCGGTTTAAATATCTAAACCAGAGCATGACCTAACTGAAAGACACTCTAGAAAATGCATGGAAAATAGAATCAAGCAGCTTGGGCTCTGATCCCTGGGTGTGCGGAAGGGGTGTCATGCGTTTACTGAAATGAACCCGAAGTCCTGGTTAGCATGGAATTTCTGCCCATATGTTGCTTGTCCTGAGGAATTGAGGCCTTCATGGAGTCCAAAGCTGCAGCCAGTCTGTGGCACCCTGGAGTTCCTGCTACTTTCTAGACCCAGTTGCCATCTTTGGATGACTGACTCCTCAGGAATATAGAAACCATTCACCATTCCTATCCGGATGAACTGGTTCATGAGCATTTCTGCGTTATGAGCAAGCATACGTGTGCACTCATGCACTGCGCTCAGGCCACCCCCCCCCAGTACTTTACCACCAATTTCTGCATCATGTTAGAATAACACCTTATAAACATCAACATAACATAATTTGTGATTGAAATCCTCACTAGTCCTCATTAGTTTCATGGAATGAATTAATAAAAATATATTTCGTGTCATTAAGGAAAAAATGCCGTAGAATGAATTTGAAAATTGAGGAATGGTGGGTGTGAGTGATTTGAACATTTACAATAGAACCTTTTAACATGTAACTTAAGCTAATTCAATATAGAATACAGATTCTGATAGGCAGAGCATGGTTACTACTTAAAAATTATACATCACTTTTTACTGAATATAACAATCCATGTTTATAAGCATTATTTGTACTGATGGCTCTTTGACTGTTCATTGAGTACTCATTTGCATAGTAATATACTGTTTCTCTTTAACATTAAGTATTTTATATTCACATCTCAAGATGCTTGCCACTTGGATTAATAGGTAATGAAAAGTCAAAGACTTTCTAAAACAGTTTTTAATTACATGTATATACATTGGTATGCAGTATCGATGAAGGTCAAAAGCTGCCCCATAGAGCTGGATTATAGGTGGTTGATGTGGTATATGATGCTAGAATTTGAACTTGGGTCCTCTCCCAGAGCAGTACATGCACTTAACCACTAAATCACCTCTTCAGTTTCAAGTCAAACACTTTGAAATAGTAGCCTTGTTGAAAATAAGTGCAGACACCTGTGTCAATGATAGCTTGATCAGAATGTCAAACCCACAGTGAGTAACATTAGAGATATAGACAGATCAGCTTTTCTATGATCTGGACATTGAGTGGGTCATGCAAGACTGTTTTGTTTGTGTCCGGTGTTGTAAGCAAAGCCATGATCAGGAGAGCAGAAGAGAGGAAGAGCAGCCTGAAATCTGAAACATGGCAGCTCATGAGGACAGACTGGACCACCTGGACTCCTGTAAGCAGCTGCCGCTGGTGCTCCAGGTGACCTGCAGAAGAGCTGCTGCACTTGGCCAGAGAGCAGCACACAGACTTGCCCCAAGATCTTCAAAAGCTGAAAGAACTTGGAAACCAGCTGTAGCCTGAGGAGACCTGTCAGGAAGTAGAGAAGCTGCAGGCCCAGTGCTGCTGGAAGCCTGTGTATGGCCATCAGATCTACAACTGAGTGTGAGCTACAAATAGCATCTGATACCATGCTGGCTTTCCAAGAGTCAACATGGCTGCTGCTTCACATCCACTTTCAAATCTCGCTCCAGCTCTGTGACAGTCTCCAAGCTACAGCCATGCAGGAAGAGACTACAAGCAGTATAGCTGTATAGTTCCAGGATAGGCAAGCTGACATGAAACAGCCATTACAGTTCATCCCTCTGAGCATAGCATTCAGACGCACCTGAGAAGCATATTGAGTTTCCAAACAGACCATAGCAAAATACCATCTATGCTCTTACAGCCAGGACACAAAGGCATTAATGTCTCCCCTAAAAGAGTGAAGACATTATTTGTCTTTGGATACTATCCATTTTCTTTAAGCCTTTTGGCTTCTTGATATTATACAACTTACACTAAGTAAGATGTGAGAAGCAAGCCAGTAACCAACACTTGAGAGACTTTGAAGAGACTTTGGATTTTTAAAGAGATGTTAGATGTTTAAAGAGACTGAACTTTTAAAATGGTTGAATTTTTAAAGACTGTGGGACATTGTAGTTTTCCCCAATAGCTCAGAATACAATTTTGCTTGCTTAATTCTTAATATGTGTGTCCTGGTTGATATTTTGTTAACTTAACAAAAACTGGAGTTATCTCAAAGATGAACCTCAACTAAGAAAATACCCCCATCAGATTGGCCTATAGGCAAGTCTGTAGAGCATTTTCTTAATTAATAATTGATGTGGGAAGGCCCAGCCAGTTGGAGATGGTGCCATTCCTGGGCAGTATTACTGGGTGTTAGTAGAAAGGAAACTTAGCAAAAGCTATGGGAGCAAGCCAGGAAGCAGTGCTCCTGCATCATTTCTACTTCCGTTCCTGCCTCCAGGTTCCTGCTTGAGCTCCTGCCTTGGCTTCTGTATGATCCAAGAGCTAGAGCTGCAAGATAAATGCTTCCTTCCACAACTTGTTTTTGGCCAGTGGTGTTTGATCTCAGCAATAGAAAGCAAACTAAGACAGAAATTGGTACCAGAAATGGAGTATTGCTTTAACAGACCTGTCCATGTTACTCTGGGGAAGATTGTGGAAGTGTTTGGAACTCTGGGCTGGAAAGGCCATTGAGTTCTTAGAGGATAATGAGCTGTTGTGGGAACTTAGATCAGAATAGTGATGTGATATTCAGGAGGAGCAAAGACTTCATCAAGACTGTGTGAGATTGGTGACTAAGTTTATGGCAATGAAACCTTTGCTTTACTGGGAGAATTGATGGCTGTTAGCTAGGGCTGAAAAAAAATCGGCTTTAATAAGAGATAAGCATCTTTGAGGTAAAATCTTCTGGGAGTGTTTCCTCAAGTTCAGCACACAGAAACTAAAGGGGTCAAGGCTACATCTCATTCTGGCAGCCAAACCTGGACTTCCAAGTGATAGGTGTTAAAGGCAATGAAGGGGTCTTGGAAAGCAGCTGACACTTGGCTCTGTGAGAGGCCAGAAGTGGCTGTTGTTAAAAGTGCAGCCTGAGTTGCAGTGGAAACACTAGGATTAAAGTAGTCATGGGGAGAAGTTGAGACTTGACACCATGCAGCAGGGTCAGAGTCCATGAAGTATACCCAGGAGATCTTACTGATGCAGGCGCAGTCTGTGGTGACCCAGAGACTATGGGAAGACTGCCAGAGGCAGTGGCAGGTATAGTGGAGAGCTAGCCTGAGCCTATGAGACAAATTGTGTGTGCTATGGATGGCAGAGCCTGAGGGGGGCGAGCTGCCCGAGCCATTGGAGCCTAGAACGTCCCAAGTGAATCCTAGATGCAAGACACTGAGCTGCAGGATTTAATTTACACTGTTGGAGTTTGGTTTTCATTTGCTTTGTTTGCAACCATGTCCTGGTTCGTTCTTCTTGGAATAAGAAGTATGTAACTTGGTTTTGAGTTTACAGGAACACTTGACAGACTTCAGATTTTAAAGAGATGTTGGGTATTTTAAAGAGACTGAACTTTGAAAGTGTTTGAACTTTTAAAGACTGTGGGGCTTTCAAAAGTTGGAATGTGTTTTATATTTTAATGTTGGTATTAATATGAGATCTTGGGTATAAAAAAGAAAGGAAGGACACTGATGCGTCAAGATGACAAGCAGTCAATTGTCCTGGTTTGCTTTTTCTTGGGGGGGGGTATTTTGTTTGTTTTTTGTTTGTCAACATGACACAAACTAATGTTAACTGTGGGAAGGAGAGAGGAACCTCGATTGAGAAAATGCTTCCATCAGATTACCTGTAAGCAAGTCTATAGAGCATGTTGATGTGGGAGGGCCAAATATACTGTGTGTGGTACCACCCCTGGGCTGTTGGTCCTCTGTGATTTGAGAAAGCAGACTGAGCAAGCTATGGGAAGCAAGCCAGTAAGCAGCATTCCTCCGTGGTCTCTGCTTCAGTTCCTGCCTCCAGGTTCCTGCCTTGAGCTCCGGCCTTGGTTTCCTTTCCCTCCTTGATAAAGTGTGACCTGAGAGTTAGTTGTAAGCTAAAATAAACCCTTTCTTTCCCAAGTTGCTTTCTATCATGGAGTTTCATCACAGCAATAGAAAGCACACTTATTAATAGGTAGCATCAGATGGCTCCTTCCTACACTGCTTTCAGCATCAATGCTCTCCTCTAACCTGGGTAGAGCTCAGAGTGAGTGTAGGGCCCAGCATTTGGAGCTACAATTGGCACACATGGACTAGTGATTCCTATCACTGAAGTAGACTCAGACCAGACATTTCTGAAATTTGTTAAACATGTTTTTCTTGAAAAAAAGATTTCATGCTCAAATAAGTTTTGGAAACACTGGGTAAGCAGACATTAATTAGATTTATTCATGTTAGTATTTCTCGGAGACCTTATCTCACTAATGTGATTTGACCATTGAGTCATTGTGGGAGCAGCTCCCAGGGTTATTAAGGAACATGGCTGGAGATAGACTAACCTCTATTGAATTACTGTTTCTTCTACTGATTTGCCTCCAGCCCATTTAGTCAAAGATTTTCTCAAATAGCCTGATCAGATTTCGGATTGCTGTCAAACCCCAAAGTTGATGAGTAGGAGGCACTGATAACAAATGACAGAACCTGTTTATACAGTGTACCGAGGCTTTAGAAAATGAGTCTTAACAATTTCTTGGATATTACTTTTTGACAGGTAAATAGCAACAATTGCACTTCAGTGTGTGGGAGACTGTTAAATGTGTTGTATAGACTAGGATGATCCACGCTCTATTATCGTGGCCCTGTCGTGACAGGTGAAATCTAGCCTGTGCCGGCAGAGCAAGAGGACCTAAATCATAGTTTCGCCTCAACTCTTTCATCTGGGACCTTAATTACTGCTGATCTCAGTAGCCCAGTATTGATGGCTGATGCACAGGCTTTGGGATGTATGAAGGACTCTGAAGTATAAAGGACACTACTGTTTTAAACCTGAACAGTGGCTTTGATGATTGTAACTATATATTTAGCAAAGTTTTCAAAGAGAATGAAAACACATATTCTTGACAGGTGTTTTGTTTTTGTTTTGTTGTTGTTGTTGTTGTTTTGTTTTGTTTTTTTCTTTCCCAGAGAATTTTTCTTTAAGAAATGACAAGGAATTAATTCATGTTGTCAAAATTGAGATGAGAGCGGAAAATATCTTGGCAGTAGGTGGGGGGTCCTAGTCATATGTCTCGTATCACCACGACCAAAAGAAGGGGAAAGAATAAAACCCACTGTGAGGAAATCTTTAATACTAAAGCAGAATTTTTTTTTGATATTTAATACTTTCTGCTTTTGTTTTTTTTCTCTTTCTTTTTACAGTTTTTTGAGGTGCCATTTGACTCAAACATGAATAGAACTAAAAACAGGCCTCTGGTTCGTGGACAGATCAGGTAAATCATGACTAATCCTCTTTTGCATTCTAGATCATAAATTGACTTACTCATCCTGAAGCTTATTTTATTGTTATATTCATTTAGCATAATAATTATAGTAAGTTTTCCCCTAGGTGCCATTACCTAACTAGTCTCAGGTACTTGGCCTCCTCATTAGCAATGTCAGGTATGAGTTCTCTCTCATAGACTGAGCCTTAAATTCAATCAAAAAGGTGGTTAGCTACTCCTGTAATATTTCTGCCACTGTCGCACCAGTATGTCTTGCAGACATGCAGTTCACTGTTGCAGCTTGCAGGGTTCATAGCTGGGTAAGATTGATGATTGCTTTTCTCTTCCAATAGCATGTATAGTACCTTCCAGAACTATGAACAATGTTAGTCAGTAGAAGTGAAGCATCCAGTTAAGTACCAGCTAGATTTCTTCATGTTCTTTGCAATAAGTAAGTGGTCTCTTTAGCAATAGTGTCTTACCCTCAGGTTGTAGAGGGTAACCAATAACATGGGCAATAGCCTTTAGAGTTTAGGGGAGGCAAGCAGTCTGTGGAACCCATTCATCCAAAGACTCAAAAAGATATAATTCATTCCTGGTACTGAGGGTGTTACTTGGTAGTCTAATATGTCTAGTTGGGACGTTGTCTTCCCCATTATATGATAAGTCCAATTAAATTCCACTTATACATGTATATATTCTAGGAAGCATCTACAGTTGTAGATTTCTATATGGTTCTCCAAAAGCCTTTAGTGTTGGTTATCTCTCCCCGCATTTTCTCCTCTACCTTGCCCTCCCATCATCCTCCCTATTTAGTCCTCCTAATTTCCCATTCATTCCTTTCTAACACTATATTCTATTTCCCCTTCCATGGAAGATCCCCCAAAAAATGATTTTTGTTTATTTGGTTGGTTTTTTTTTTGTTTGTTTGTTTGTTTGTTTTTAATGCACTTACCAGGCAGGCACTCTATTGACACTGAAGGGCACGGAAAACCAAGGTAACAGTTCTGTGCCTTATATGTAACAACCCACTTAAGCATCCTGTACAATGTGACAGATACTACATAGGGACCAACTCTAGGTAAAGTGTAAACAGAGAAAAGAGTTCCTAACCCAAACACAGGATATCTCTCTTCTCTTGTCCTACCTACCCTGTTTATTCTTCTAGTATAGATCACTGTTCTAAGCCCAGATCTCTGGGGATCTCTGTTGGGTACCCTGTAGGCATCCCAGACTACGTGTCTCCACATCTGCCCTTTTCCTTACATTACTTCATTTGTTTTCTAAAGCCAGGTACAGCCTTGGACTTTCCCTTATCCCTCCCTTTATCACTTAATGTTTCCTGGCCTTTTAGCATCCTGAACTGTCCTAAAGTCTGTGTCCTGTTGCCCACGGCTGTTGCTGTGGACACCTTCAGGTCTGTGCAGGTTGCTCAGCAGCCTGGCTGGCTTCTTTGCCTTTATTCTCCTTTTCTCTTGCTTCTACTCAGCTGGTAGAGTAGCTGCATCTTCCTTAAGTGCTCACATTGATTCTCACTTCAAACCTTTTTACAAAATATAATTAAGACAAAATATTTTCTTTTGATTCTTCACGGTGTCGCCTGAGGCCTCTTGTCAGTATACTTCCCTGCAGACCTTCCAGCCTCATCCCAAGTGCTGTGTTTTCTGTTTTGCCCTTTACCCCACCCCCAACCCCGTCCCCATGCCAGCTTTCTTGTCTGCCAGGTGTGCCAGCTGTGTCTGCTGTGGCATAGGAGCCTTGTCCCTGGCGCTGTGGTTTTGTTGTGCTGCTGTCATTGCTGTTAGTGTGTGTAGCTGTCCCAGCACTGCTCAGCAGCATGTACACCTGCTTCCCAGGCCTCTCTCTATTGCACTGTGAGTTCTGAGACCACAGCCTGATAAAAACCGTGTGATATGCCAGTGAACATAGCAAACAAAGACAAAGCATATCACATGTGGCAGAGTGCTGATGGCAATTGTCTTCATTAGGGTTTCTATTGCTGTGATACAACACCATGACCTAAAGCAACTTTGAGTGCAAAGGGTTTATTTCATTTTACACTTCTAGGTCACACTCCATCACTGATAGAAGACAGGGCAGGAACTCAAAGGCAGGAGCGGATGCAGAGGCCATGGGGGAACAGTATGTACAGGCTCGTTCCTCATGGCTTGTTCAGCATGCTTTCTTAGACAACCCAGGACCACCAGCCCAGGGGTAGCTCCACCCACAGTGAGCTGGGCCCTCCCACATCAATCATCAAGACAATACCCCGGAGACTTGCCCATGGGCCAGTATATAGAAGTATTTCTCAATTAAGAGTCTCTCTTCCCAAGTGACTCTGGCTTGTGTGGAGTGTATTAAAACTAGCTAGCACAGCGATGATGAACAGATGGACAAACAAATGTATGGACAGAGATAGACAGATGATAGAGAACAGAAATTTCTCCCAGGCCAGAGAATAACCAAAGTCAGAATATTTCTTGATTCCCTGACATTTCTGTCATAGCAAGCACTCATGACATAGACTGTCAAAACAGAGAAGATTGGGAGTGAAGGTCCAATACAAGAGCTGTCAGATTAGAGGAGGATGGGCATACAAGATGGGAAAGCAGGTAAAGGCACTTGCTGCCGAGCGTACCACCCTCCATTCAATCCCCTGGGTCCACACGGTAGAAAGGAGAGCTGATCCCCACAAGTTGTGCTCCGATCTCCACAAGCACATGGTGGCATGTATGCATACACTCGTAATGAAAAGTAAATGACAAGTATGCAAATAAATGGAATTTTAAATGTTTTAGGAAAAGATAAAATGAGTGCACCTTGACAGACCAACAGACCAGATTTGCAGAGTGTTAAGCAGATATTGTACTGGAACAATGGACAGGGTAATTGGTACATCTAAGGAACAAGGAACAGAGTGATATGAGTTGAAGTTAAAAGAAAGCATGGCAAAAACTGATTTGGATTCTCTGTGATCTGGCCATTGTTTCATCTGAAGCAATCCCTAGGGGCTGAAGATCACAAGAGGGCAAAAATGGAGACTTATTACAAGTCCCAGAGGACCTGAATGAAAGCTAGGAGCAGAAAGGTCAGGGGAGTCTGAAGTAATGCTGAAGTAGCTGCGTCTCTGCCTAGGCTGATGAAAAGGTGTCTGGTGGCTGCTTTCCAAGCCTCTGCCTGTTGTGTGGACCCAGAGTCTCCTGCAGACAGACTCTGCCCATCCTACCCCCTGCCCGCAGCCCCCTTTGTTTTTGCCTGCCCACTGTCCCACTTCTACAACCCCTGTTCCCTAAGGAACATCTCTTCCTCTCTGACATGACCCTGCCTCTACTTTCATCAAGTCCTGCAGGTTTACCTACAGGTCTCAGGTAACCATAAGGTGGAGGAGCCAAGAATTAGAACATAATTCGGAAAACATGTGGATCTAGAGTGGGCCTGGTCCTTCAACCGCTGCAACCAACAGAGTAACTTTTCAGCTGGACCTGCAGGCAGGAGGAGGTGCGCAGCCTTCCTCACTGCAGGCCTCCTGCTGGCCAAAGGCTCTGATGCTGAGCTACTTCAGCCTTTGCTTTTGTCCCACCAGCAACTGCACTAGGCTGTTCTCCGACCTTAGTGAGCATAGCCATTGTTCCCTAGACTTGTGTGGACATAACCTTGCATGTCCTTTATGGGTGACTTCAGGGGATTTTGAAGGATAATTTAGAGTCTAATACATTTCACTTTAGTGCTGACCTACATAAACTGAATACATCGTGGGGTTGGGCTCCACATGCCTCAAAATTAAAGTGTATCCAGACCTGTGACAGCCTTAGCAGCCTAGTACTGCTCTCCTGTCCTTAGAGTGTGCTGCCTTTCGCACAGCTTGTTTGCATGGGGAGGGAGTGATATTGGATAGAGTTGAAAAGTAAGGAATAGTAAGTTAATTTTCTTTAAAGAATGAAAACATATTCTTTACATTTTAAACATGGAAATTTTCTATATTTTTATTAGAATCAAAGAGGGAAATAGAACTAAAATACAATCTAATGAGAATAAAACTTACGAAATTATATTCTTTGTCTCACCTTTCCAAGAAAAGTACAAAAGACAGTACTTCAGTTTTAATTATCTGCCAGTGGCCTGTATAAAATGATTGCCCGTGATCCCCGTAGTTACAAGGTGAAGCGGGAGAGTCACAAGCTTGAAGGCAACTTGGACTACACATTGACTATGTTGCAAAACATAAAGTAGTTATAATACAGTGGATACGATAAAATGTCAGTCCCAGCTACAGCTCAGTGGTACAGTTCATCCTCAGCATATGTTTGTCCCTGGGCTTCCTGGCACCAGAAAAGCCACTTCCTTCATTGTTCTGCTGTCATTTACAACTTAAAAAGAATTTTAAAAGGAATAAAAAAGATTGTTCCCATTACCACGTTTGGAAAATACCACTTCTGTTTTCTGTACTAGTGGAAGAAGGGGTGTGCTTATGTTAAGATAGGTGCCTGGACTCACCCTAAAACAGACAGACATGGTTCTTTGCCATCTGGGTGTGCATCTCGGGCCTGTAGTGCCTTGCAGTAGCAGAGATAGTTAATAGACACGTCTTTACAGTTTCTGTTTACCAGTGTCTTTCCTGTGGAATCACTTGACCCTGTGACTTTCTGCTTTTTCCTTCAGCTCTGGGGCCACTGTGGCAGAATTATTTATCAGGCTCTTTAGTGGCATAGGGGCCACTGTGTGACTATGGGCATATCACTCAGGAAGCGTTTCAGATGCACATGAAACCTCCTGGAGCCGCTGTGCTCTTGGCTAAAGAGCTCTTGCATCTGCCTGGGAGGAAGTCTGCAGAGAAGTGCTCCAGGGGGTTCATAATGGAGCTGTCTTAATCTTGTTGTCAACTCCATGAGTATAGCCCTATTGGAGCCAAACCATCACAGCTGTTCCCCTGGGGCTGCATGTGATTCCCTGGCTTCAGATTGACTACTTCTGTTTGCAATTGGGGTTTGTCATGTACAAAGTTAAGAGGTGGTTTGCTTCTAAGGTCTGTGGGGTTCTGATTTCCTGTTTTCATATTCTCACTAGTAGATCTCTTCAAGTGTGCAGTGTCCTTGAACTACCCCACCCAGTAAGGCACACATCTCCCTGCACACTGATCCCAATAGGATAACATAGATTTAGTAGTTCCAAGGTGCCTGGAGGAGTGATTAGAAGTGAATATCCCAGTATTTTTTTTTTCCCAAGATTTACCTCAGTTCCTATGAGGATAAGAACAAGCAGTTGTCTACAATAGATTAGAGCTATAGTGCCTGGGAGCTGTTGGGGAAGCTGTTGGGAGCTTTTCAGACCTGTCCACTGATAGTCCTCCAGGTTCTGTGCAGCTCTACTGAGAGCAGGTCATTCTGCCCATACTCACTCTGAAGCCTCTCCTGGGACTCTTTCAGCCATGTCATCCCTAGGTCTTTTCTCTGGCTTATCACACGGACCAGTGGGTCTTCTCTCCTAGACAGACATCTGCCATCTGCATGCAGTGGCTCTTCTGTTTCTCCTCTTCAGCGAGAGCATTCCCATTAGCACTTGCTGGCTGTAGCTGACCTCCAGTTGCTCAGCCTCCTCCGTTTTCTCTGCATCACACTGTATTTTGTTCTCTCAATACCAATTCTCTGCGTCCCTCTATCACTTAAATTCACTCATCTCCCAAATGACCATCTATCTCAGCCTTAGCTCTCAAAGTCTTCAGTTTAGTTTTCTTAGTCCAAAGCTTTACGTGAAAAAGCTTGATAACCCAAATTTGAGCCTGGTAGTTCACCGGGACCCAAATCCCTGGGGCCAAAAAAAAGGCAAACAGTGGCATTAGACATTAGAGCTGGGCGGGGGACATTGAGGCTGCCTGTACCCAGGAAACTTGCACTTAACTTCAACTTAAGCTTGCTCTGATGCGCATCTCAAGCCCTGGCACCAGAAAAGCACTTCTTTCATTGTTCTGCTGCCATTTACAACTTTAAAAAGGTAGTTCCACATGCTAACTTTCAAGCTGTAATCCACCTCTCCCCACTCAGCACATGCTTGCATCAAATCCTGTCTGTTTTATACTCAACTTAAAGAAGATTCTTAAACATAGTAATAACTGTGTCTGCTTTGCCTCAGATGTGGCGGCCTGCCTCCTCTCTGCTCTCTCTCCCCATCTGGCCGCTCTTCCCCAGAACTGTTTCATTGTTCTGACAGAGTTGAAACTCTGTTTTCCTTGTTTTCTGAGAGTGCCCGCCTGAGGGATGTTGACACTTGTAATCTGCTATCTTCATCAAACTTTTGTTTTCCAGTTTAAATTTCTAATGTGCCTTATATGGGTGGGAGTTCAGCCATACCCTGTCCCTGGTGTATCCCAGTTAAGTTCATATTTCTTCATATTATCAAGGCTTATTGAAACATCTAAGTGTTTTAGAATTCAATAATCACTCTTTTTAATTCAACTCAACAAGAATGCTTTGATTACCTGTAGTGCTAAAAGCATTGTCCATTTTGTTTGTGTAATGCTGAAAGCTTTATAATCTGAGTAGAAAAATTAGATGTACATAATGCTTAGCAGACAAGGCTGGGCAGCTCAAAAGTACTTGCTAAATGAAATTAATAAATTGGTATGAGCAGGAAGGCCTCTGAGAAGTTGTAGAAGAAACAGAAAAGGACAGAGTGAACATTGCAGGCCTCCCGACAAGGGGTCCTGGCTAAGCCTTTCTTCCTGTTATTTTGAAAGACATCTGTACTCTGATTGCATCTCCTTTGAATTTTCCATTTTCCAGCTTGGTGATGCTGACAGAGAAATAATAGATGTCAACATTAGTTTTTCCGAGTTAATGGATCAGATGAGGGTGATCCATAACGCATAAGCTTAGGTGTGGGCTGTAAGCAGGAGAGATTGCCTGATAAGAGCTGAGCTGAAGGTTATTTGGGGAGGATAAATGGAAACTCTTGGAATCAAGGTCAGCTGTACCTGTCTTTAAAATGAATGATAAAGATTGAGTTTTAGAATGAAATGAATGGATTGTTTAGTTGGCATTACTAACTTAAAGAGCAGGGTTTAGCTTAAGTATTATAGGGACTTACAGAAGACATTTTTCAAATTTACTGAAGGTTTTACCAGTAAGCACTTAAGTAAATGTAAACACTGTGTGGGCTGCAGGGAGCTGTATTAGTCACCATCTAGTCACACTGGTCTAGTGGACACAGCCCAGCCAGGCGCAGGCCTGCACAGCTTCGAAGGCTTGTTATGATTAGTCTCTCAGTGTGTGTATACTGCTAATGTAATAAGAACATAAACATTTGGTAAGTATAGAAATTTCTTTTTTGTAACATTAACCAGTGATTTGAAGTGGCAGGAAAAACAAATTTGGTCTCAACTTAGTTGCAGAGGTGTTAATATAGAGAAGGTTGTTCTGGAAATAAGATCTTTCAGTGTCATGACCATGGAGTTGAGGAGTCAGCAGAGAGCGTACATATCATCACACTTAGTCCTTGCCAGGGTGAGCCAGGGGCACACTGAGGGTCTCCAAAAGTCATAGTCTCCCTGGTAGTCAGGAGAAAAGGGAAAGCTTGCATGAGTTCTGAGTATTTGTTGTTATCAGCCCAGTGTGTGATGGGCTCTTCAGGCCCCATGTCCTTTCTTATAGCTGTAAGAAGGGACAACACCCAGGTGTTGTAATAAATATTCACTTGAAGAGATAATTATGGTATCTTAGGAACTTGCTCTACGTTTTGTAGTAGTACACCTACTGTGGCAGCTCAGCAAGGATGACAAGGAGGCATATTCATAGGTGCAAAACGTGCCAGACCTCAGCAGAGGGAACCACTATCATGGCAAGCACCATACTGGGCAGTGGATTGTTATTGATACCTAAGCTCCTCGGGTGTTCTATTGATAGCACATGCAGATCATGAGCAATCAAACATCCCCCACATAAAACCAACACCTGCAGACAATACAAAATGCCAAGACCTGCGCAAGCAGCCCCTCACCCAACAGTACACAAAACAATCATTTTAAAGGTAACTGAAAATAAACTTCTACAACAATTTTTGTTTTGTTAAACAATAATCAAAGTTCATGTAGACTGATGCCCCTCATCTCAAGACTGGACATGCACAAATGCTGTTCCCACTGGTGGGTGTGAGTGTAGTCTTAGGAGTTATCTCTTCTCTGGTTTGTGGGAGTTTATTAGGCAACACTTTTGGGTACAGAGAACATCAAGTTGAGTGTTGCAGACCTGACTGCGCTAAAAAGTATGTCCTGGGAGATGTACAGGTAAGATAGCAGACTCTGTTTGCACAAGAACCAAGAAGGGCTGCAAGAGCCCCAGAACAGACATGGGGGCTCCCCTCCTGCTGGTGCTAGTGGAGGGGTTCAGGAGGAGAAGGGTGAGAGCCTCAGAACAGACCTGGGGTCCCCTCCCGTTGGTGCTAGTGGAGGGGTTCAGGAGGAGAAGGGTAAGAGCCTCAGAACAGACCTGGGGTCCCCTCCTGCTGGTGGAGGGGTTCAGAAAGAGAAAGGTGAGAGCCCAAAAACAGACATGGGGGTCCCCTTCCTCTGGTAGAGGGATTCAGGAAGAGAAAGGTGAGGGAAATGTTCTTGGAAATATTTCATTGATGTTATTATGCCATTGCTTTTGTTTTCTAGAAGTGCTGGGGACAGGCCAGGGCTTCATGCAGTCTAGGGAAGTATTCTTACACTGAGCTCATGTCTATCCAGGAGATGGAGAGAAGTATGGGGAGCAGTATTCATAAAGTTAGTAGATACTTTCTACTACAGAAGAGATCATTTACCTAGACCCAAGAAAGCAAACAGTAGAGCAGCTATCAGAGCAAGTCCAGGTTGTGCCTGGCCTGCTATGCTTGCCTAAGTTGCCAGCAGTTAAAAACAGAAAAAACTCACACCAAACCCTACATTCCCCAACATACTGTTTGTGAAGCAGAGCCTCTAAGGTCACTGTGCCTCCTTCCAGTTTCCAGCCTGGTGTTCCCTGCTGGGTATGCAGGTGAGGCAGCACGGCAAGGAACTGTACTCATCAGTATGAGTACTGGTCTCAGGGCTTCACATACCAATAGGTACACATACAGCTCCCTGTAGTAATACCCTGCTGTGGCAGCTCACCAAAGAAGGACATGGAGACATATTCATATGTGCAAGCCTTGCTAGACCTTAGTAGAGGGAACCACCATCTCGGCCAGTGCCATACTGGACAGGGGAACCCTGAGCATCCCAGCTCAGGTGTTTTTATTGATCCAGAACTGCTCAGGCATTCTACTGATAGCACTTGTAGATCATTAGCAATCAAACACCCCCACATAAATAGAACATCTGCAGACAATATAAAATGTCAAGGCCGAAGCAGCCCCTTTCTCAACAGTGCACAAAACAATTATTTTATACATAAGTAAAAATAAACTACCGCAGCTTCCCATGACCTCCAAACCTGTGCAGATAGATGTCCCACTTTCACTTCTTAAGTTGTGTTTATTAAGGCTATTAAAGCCTTGCAAAGACTCCAAAATCCATTAACTCTATTTTGCATAAGTGAATATAAATCCTATAAATTAAAAACTAAAATAGTTAGAAAATTAAACCATCTGGCTCAAGTAGAAAAAAAGAAAAATACAACAGACACTGGATGTTAGAGGGTGAGGAAGAACAAGGAGTAGCCCTGCCCCGTGACTTAAGAAGTAGATTCAGAGATTATACTTATGTACGGAAACTGATTTTCATAGACGGATCAAAGTATTAGTGATGATTGGAATAAGAATGGCCCTTATACACTCATATATTTGAATTTTGGTTCCCAGTTGGATTGTTTAGGAAGGAGTAGGAGGTGTGGTCTTAGAGGATGTGTGTCTCTGGGAAAGGGAGGGGAGGTTTCCTTGTGATTGTGGATCAGATGTGAGCTCTCAGCTACTGCTCCAGAGCTATGCCTACCTCTGCACTCCCTGCCATGATGGTCATGGACTCAGCCTCTGGATCTATTAAGCAAGCCCCATTAAACGCTGCCCTGTGTACATTGTTTTAGTCATGGTGTCTCTTCACAGCAGTAGAACAGTAAGACAGCATTAGAATCCCTTCTCTCTCTCCCCCACCCCATCTCTCTCTGTGTCTTTATACAAGCATCTTTCTTGCAATTTAAATGAGTTAGTGCAGCACCCTTCAGGGGCCACTGACAGCTTCTTTCTGTCTGCGGAGGTTAATGCAAAAGTCTGCCATGCCCTTGGCACTGGAACCCTGACTGGGTGACAAGAGAATGAAGAAAGGATAGAAACAGACATGCATACAGAAAAGCTGGGATCTGGTGGGCTGCAGTTCCACATCCCAGAAACTTGGTGTCACATACAGTACAAAGAGGAGCTTAATAGCCGGGTCTCTCTAGGGGAGCTGTCTGACATTGCAGTCATGGAGGAGGAAGCTGTAGTTGCTGGTTTTAGCACAGGCTGTTCAATCATTAGTAAACAATCACACTCGGATCAGTGGAAGGCTTTGCCATTTCTCTGATCCTCACCCTGAGAAGACGTAGCCATGTGGCAACACACCTTCACTCAGGACATCCTCATCAGCTTCCGACAGAGGTCAGGACAGAATTCACTCTGGTTTATTATATTCTATTAAACAGCAGATCCTTCTCATCTTCATCCTCCATTAGTAAGAGCCTTTGAGTTGATTTTCCGAAAGTTCCTTTAATATAAGCAGATATACTGTTTTCTTCCTTCGATTTTTTTTCATATGATACAATCCCCATGTCCTGAATATAATCAATAATAAATAAAACTGCTGTTTGCTACATTTCTTGTATTTCTCTTAAATGTGGTTTAAAATGTAGTCTTTCAAAATGGGCTTTATACCTTCATTTTCCTTAAGTTCTGAAACTATACCAGTGTTCTGCTGCTTTATCATATCAATAGCTTGATATTTACTCAGAAATAGAAAATTCGTAATAAGATTCCCAGGGAGACATTTTCAGAACAGTTATTTGGTAGAGACATTCCCTAAAAACTCATTTCAGAGCTCAAATGCAGTATTTATGCAGGAAATCAAAGTTAAATTGGCCTGATTTGCTGAAGGGTAAGCTTTTCTTTTGTTTTTGAAGAAAGGAAATTTTATTTTGTAATTTCAAAATTGTTTATTCAGGAAGGATGACCAAGAAGTATGAGATTAATTTTTGTATAGGCCAATTACCTGTGGAGCCATTTATAATATAAAGCTTGATTTAATGCAGTGCTTCCTGGCTCCCCAACACACTGTTTAAACAGAAGGCCCCAGTTTCCCCAGGAAGTTATTTAAAAGTCAGGTCATTTAAATTACATTTATTAAGTGCAAAAGGTAGACAAATTGAAGCTTGTATTTCTCCTTGTTCTTAATACCTATAGAAAATTCTCCTTCAATAGAGCTGCATTAAGACTAGTATTTAGTAAAGAAAGCAATGTTCCATTTCAAGGAAGGAAAATCCGACCCATGGAACCATGTGGATAAACCCCCACACTCGTGGTCTATCAGTTTCTTTTCTGTAGACGCCCTGGGCAAGGAAAGCAGTAGAGAGATTCCATAATTTAAAATGTAATTCAGTTTGCATGTGAGTTTTGAAGTAAATCATTCAGCCCTCATCGTGAGCCATGAACCCTGAACCTATTTGCATGAGTGGATGAGTATGAAGGAGCACTCGCAGTCCTTTTCCCCACCCACCCTGTTGACAGGGTTGTTTGCCTTGTCCACACACATATTCGTACTCTTAAATCACTATGCAGCTATTGACTGTGTTGCTGAAATTCGCTCACTTATTGTCATACCCTCTTCATACTCAGTCCAGACAGAACCATTCAGAGCCCCTAGTGCCCCTGATCCTACTTGACACTGTCCGAACATCAACATTTTTTGAAGATTAGTCAGGTTTTGCCTATTACTAGTTCATTTTCTTTTGTGAACAAAATTAAACTCTTATATAACTTGTAACTGCAAATACGTGTATATAATAAATAGGATACCCGTTTTAGGGGGTGGGAGGGCTATGTCTGTAGGCTTCAAAATTAACCACGTAAAGAATCACTCTGCATTTTCAAAGCCCCTACATCAGTGGTTCTCAACCTTCCTAATGCTGCGACCCTTTAATACAGTTCCTCATGATATGGTGACCCTCAACCATAAAATTATTTTTGTTGCTACTTAATAACTGAAATTTTCCTACTGTTATGAATTATAATGTAAATATTTGATATGCAGATGGTCTTAGGTGGCCACTGTGAAAAGATTATTCGACCCCAGACGGGTTGCGACCCACAGGTTGAGAACCACTACCCTATCACCATCTCAGTTAAAGAGTCCTCCCTATTTAAATACTGCTGTCTCAGTGCATGTGTTCTTTCATATAGCTGATTTTACAGTGAGAGCCCATGGCACTGTGTCTGTGTTTAGTGTCTGTCTTCCTGTCTAAATGAAACATTTGCTCTGTTGCCAAGCAGCACAGTGATTGACTATCTAGGCAGTGAAAAATGTGAATTAATGAATGAGTAAACAAACAAACAAGCGAAGCCCTTGTGCAGCTAGTGAGTGTTCTGTGCTCCTTAAGAGGCGCCACGAAGTGCTCCACCTTAACTGAAGTTACAGAGTAAGTCACTCTGCACAAGGTGGCACAGGTGGGCAGGCTAGACCCTCTCCTTGTGTTCTTGCTGTTAAGTCTTTTTACCTAAATGAGTTTGACTTGAGCTTCAGTAACAACACTGAAAGAGTCCTAAACCCCTACCTCCAACCCCATCTTTTTGTTAAGGAAACAAGGAGTGGACAGCTTCAATCAGACAACTGCACTGTCTCATAAGGGTTAAACATCAGGGCCTGAACTAGATTCAGAGTGCCTACGTTCTGACCAATGTGCTTAATCATTCTGCCATCAGGTAAGCAGGCAATAATAATAAAATTAATAGATTTAAAAATAACTTTGTCATGAAAATAGGTGCTAGAGTAGAGACAGTGCTTGAAGCTCAGGCTGCCCTGACCTGACCCTTTTACCACTCCTCAACTTCCACTTATGGTACTTTTAATGGTATACACACTTGAGGCTATATGACTAAGTCATAGGTGGGTCAGGAAAGTCTAGGGGATACACTGTTTCCCTCCTGGCAACTACTGCTGCTCGGTATAACCCTGTGTTCTTTCTGCTGGAACAGGTCACAAGGCATACTTTAAAAAGCATTTAAAGTAGGTGACCTAGCCGGGCCAGCCACAGTGAGCCCTGAGTGTAGTGGCTCCTGTAGGCCCAGCAAGTGTGGCTTTGCTGTGTGACTGACACTGTTGTGTTGGCAGTGGGGTGGCATAGTTTTTGACTTGTAGCAAGCCTGGCTGGAGTCCTACCTGGTTTCCAGCTGCTAGTCTGTGAGCCATACCTGGAAACACTGGGACTGTGGACCCAAAATCTTATTCCCTGGCTCTGTGCCCAAGGAAACCCACAGAGACCTGGCCAGCCTTTCTCCTCTGCTTACCCTTCGGTCCCAGATGTCAGAGTAGCAGAGAAGCACCACATGGATGTGAACTGCTATGGAGTTAAAGGATATAAAGAGCCAAGCAATAATAGTAGGGAGGTTTAAAACAGAGCTCTAAATGCAGAATAAAGTGATAGGAAGAAGGTGGTTCCACATCCGTGTCAGCTTTGTGTCCTCATGTCAGAGACACTTGCAGAACCGTCAGTAAGGGAGGTGCTGATGGGCTTTCTGAGCTGTCGCTAAGGGCGTTCGTGATCAGGGGAGAGTGTTCTGAGTAATTGGCCTGAAATCACAAGAACTGCTGCCCATAGTCCGTGATACTTCACTCTCATCATGTAAGCAGAGTCGTTATTCTGTTTAACAAGATGAGAAAGTAATACCTTTTCCAAATGAAAAATAGGTGTCTACCAAAAGTGCTGAATTTGGAGTTGGGTTCCCATTCTGGTACAGCACTTGGCTCGCTGCTTATGACCCTTGCTGGGCCCTGTCACTACACACACAGCTGAAAGTGCCAAGCTTCTAAAACTTTAGTATCACCGTGATATTGTTGCGTTCATGGTAAATTGGATGTTAAAATGTAGCCCCATGGCCATTGCTATATTCTCTCTTCCTGATAGTCTTTCCTCCTGGATCCACTGTCCTCACCTGGCTTCTTGCTCCACAGTTTCAGAATCCGATGGCTTCCTTTAGAGCTGGAGTTTCATTGTACACATTTTTTTTTTAATTTTTAGAATTGCATCTGTTTTCTTGGTGTGTACCATTTAGCTCAGCATGCTTATATATAGGAATTTCTCCTCAGTGGAGTCATGAGCAGAAGTGTCCCCTAAGAAATTTATGCCAGTCGGGCGGTGATGGTGCACACCTTTAATCCCAACACTTGGGAAGCAGAGGCAGGAGTTCGAGGCCAGTCTGATCTACAGAATGAGTTCCAGGACAGCCAGAGTTACAACAGAGAAACCCTGTCTCGAAAAAGAGAAAAAGCATTATCTGAACTTTTAAAAAGGGAAAAATATTAAGTGTCCAAAAAGAGTATCTTGATTGAATTAATTGTCATATATCCACAGAATAAGCCACTTTAGCTGTCGATGATATAAAACAGGTAGTGACATGGGGAATCTGAAGATTTATGGAAATAAAGCAAGTCACAAAATAATAATTAACTGTAGCACTGGAAAAGGCCAGAGAGATATAAACCATATATATCTCTGAGTAATTAAGAATTTCTTTTTTATTTTTATAAATTGTATATTTTCTGAGTTGAATGTGCATTACATTTGCTATAAGAATTTTAACAGAAATGAAATGGCAGGAAAGTGAGCCTACTGACACTCTGAGGTCTGCCACTAGGGGCGCTCTCACCTGGCCCTGAACTTGCCAGGGCATGCTGGGTAAATACCTTCATTCTTGTTTGCACAGCCTGTCAGCCTACTTGGTTTTCATATATGCCCCTGAGCACATTGACTTAAATGCCAAAATAGAGCTTCTTGATTTTCTGTGATTCTAACGCAGGTCAGAAACTAAACTTCCACCCCAAATTGCCTATCTCAATAAATTAAATTCATGTGTGCTTTTCTGAAAGGGCTTTTCATAGCACTAACACCCTGAATCCAACTGCTTCTCTGGCTCTTGGCGACAGGAACAATCTTCTTCTTCTTCCTTTTTTTTATTAACACAAGGGTCAATTCAGGAAAAATAAATATGTTTATGAACCACATTTTTTCCCATCCAAAATAAAACTAGCCTTTTGGAGTTCCATGTATAAGGAGACCTGTTCTTATAAATTGTGAGTTACCTTATTGAAAGAACAACAGTTAGAATGTTCATACTGGTTTTTAGCCACCTACATTCTCCTTTCTGGGGCATGTGTGAAATAATGCCTAGGCAGCTTCCTAATTTTTCATCTGGAGAATTCCATTGTGTGCTGTGCCAGGAAACCATAGGATTCCAAGTCAGTCAGTGCTTGTCTCAGCCTTAGAGAAACCTGTTTCAGGAATGGAATTGAGGAGTAAAGGCAAATGGGAAAGTGCAGAGTGGAGGAGGTAGAGGTATATGTTCAATTCAGATTCCCATTCCATCCAGATCTTCGCTTTGAAGATGGTGTACATAGTAGGATCTCCTTGGGAAAATAGCAACAAAATTGACTTGAGCAATTGTGGAGTAGGAAGGCAGTAAAATTTAACAAATAATGGAGGAGCCAGAGAAATGACTCAGCAGTTAGGAACACTCATTGCTCTTGCTGAGGACCCTGGTTCAGCTCCCAGCACCTACATGGTGGTTCACAACCATCTCCAGTTCCAGGGCATTCAACTCTTCTGGCCTCTCCAAGCACCAGGTGCACACGTGGTGTACATTCCAGGCTGGCACACACACACATAAAATAAAAATAAATAAATACTTAAAAAATAAAAGAGATTAGGGAGGAAAGTAACTAAAAGCAGAAGTGTGAAGTGTATCTTTAAAAACAAAGAAGACAGCCTGTTCTTCTGAAATGGGAGGAAGGTAGGGATTGATCTGAGGTGTTTGTCACTGCTATGTGGGAAGGAACAACATCTGTCCATGTTGTTGAGAGCTAGAGTAAAAACCAGCACCTTCAGAAAGGTGGACAGTGGGGTCAAGGTCACACAGGATAGAGAGCAACTCTAGCCAGGTGCTGAGATAGTAACCCACCTTGAAATGGTCTGACCAGTAGGCTCTCAGACCTTTCCCAGCAGGAGCAGAAACAATAGGTCACAGAATCAGGGATTGTCAGCGTGGACAGCGTGGATGTGTCAGGGGGACAAGATGGAAAAAAAGACAGGGCGCCTCAGTGTTTCGTAAGTCACTGACTGTGGGTTCCAAAGAGGTGGCCAGGGGCAGGTGGGGGCAGATGCACTCAGGTCTTCTGTCTCCTTGTGACGGCCACGCGTCCCTGTGTGTTCCCTCTTTCCTCAGAATTCCCATTCTGCTCTGCTCCACCTTCCAGGCAGGGCAGACCACAGCCCCTGGGCAGAAACAGGACCAGCTAAGTGAGAGTCGGGGTGGATTTTTTTACATAGTGACCCAGCTCTGTGGCTATGGTAGCACATGACATTTGAGCCGCTGGGCCATCCTGCTTCTCCACTCCCATCTCCTGCAACAGACGCGTTACCTCAAGTATTACCTTCCTTGGAGAACTGACATTGTTAAAACCCTAACCCCTAGAAGCTGCTAACTGGTGAGTAGAACTTCTCATGAAGCACTTTATGGAACCTACAATTGAGTAGGTCCTGGAACACTGCAAACATGCATTTCTTAGGGGTTGATGTGCGCCTTTTACAGAGAAAGCACAGGCTTGAGTAAACCTATTCCTATGGAAAAAAATAAATGTGTTTATAAGCAGGAATCAGGAGGTCACTCTTATCTAGACAAAGAATCTTTCACGTTGTAGGTGTTCTTTTATATTCATAGCCCTCTATGACCTCTTGTTGACAGTCATATCCACAAACCAAGTTACATCATTGGCAATGTGCACCAGCCCCCTGGTGTTGATTGTTGTCACAGGACCGTAGGGCCTTAAGCCTGTAATTTACTGCAGACATTGCTGTTTGGTTTCACTGATTTGGTGATGCTTTAAAGTGCAAGCAAATGAGTAGAATGGCTTCCAGAAGGGATCCTGTTTTTATCCAAAACTTGCATTATTGTTTGCATCTGTCCCTTATTTAGCAATAGCTAGAATAGACCCCCAAGAAGGGGCCCTGTCTAAGCCCTCATTTCAACACTATAAGAGGTGAGTGAAGGAGACCTGCAGATGGGAAGGAGTGCAAGGGGCTCCACCTCCCCCTGAGCTTCCTTACAACCTCAAAGACTCCCCACAGCTGGGAAGAAAGTCCCATCACCTTCAATGGACATGGATGTAAAGGTGCTGGCTCCACATCAGCATGGGCTCTGGGAAGGAGGCCAGAGCTAAGTGGAATGTGTTCACCATGTCTTCTGTTCTCTTCCAGCCCGTTGCTAGCTGTGTCTTTTGCTACCTGTTGTGCTGTGCCAGGAGTGGCCCTTCTGACCTGGGGAGTGAATCCACTCACAGGGGCCCTGGCGGTCTTTAACATTTTCCTATATACCTGTTGTTACACACCACTGAAGAGGATCAGCATCGCCAACACTTGGGTCGGAGCTGTGGTTGGAGCCATCCCGCCTGTCATGGGCTGGACTGCAGCAACTGGCAGTCTTGATGCTGGTGAGTGTCCCTGGTGCAGCACTGTGGCTTTTCCCAACAGACAGGGTTGTGAGTGCCAGAGGCAAGAGCTCCTGCATCTTCCAAGTAAGCTCAGCACCCTCCAGTCAGGGGCTCCATTTTACTCTGTTGTTTCTCATGACAAATGTGTCAATGGGGCAGTCCTGGGCTGAAGGGGGTCCTGTGTCATCCTGGCATGGCACACATAGGGAGGCAATGCTGCTCAGCCGTTGACTACAGGAATAGTGAGGAAAGGCCCTGAAAACAGATGAAATCAGATTGCATGAGGACCAGCTGATTTGTTCAGGAAGGCCCAGTCCCTGGGGAAAGGATGTGGAACGGCCTCCAGTCCCCTATTAAAGCACTGTCACCTAGTTGAAAAGCCTCCTTCCTTCCCCTGGAATAGGCTTATTTTCCCTTGTGAAAGGACAGATTATCTTCATTAGCTCCTCATTTGTTTTTACAGGATTTGCTTAAATTGTTCATGCTGTCTACAGTAAAGCCATTCAGTGGGTCTACATTTTTGGTGGTATGTCACAGCTGGATTTGTGGGGTGAAAATAGCTCATTTTACCATCTGTGAGGGGAGCTTCACAGTCTGATTAGTCAAGTAATTAGTGTTTTGACCGACACTTAGGAAGGAAGTGGTGAGGTTTCCTGCAATATATGTAAGTACATATTTTTCACATGAGAGATCAAAAGGCAGTTGGCCATAAACTGTTACCCTGGAAGCCACATTTCTGAAACATTTCACAAAAGCTCATACACTCCGATTTGGCCAACGCACAAATTCGATTACACCTTTGCCGTGATCGTCTCCTAGAATGGTTTTAATATCCTATGTGGTGGGTTTTTAATGAATATACAAATACAGCATTCTAAAGCTTATTTGCTCCTTTGCTCTGTGATAAACTAAGCTCAAACCTCATCCATGTGGGAGGCAACAGCAGCAAAGGACTTCAGAGCAAGATCTGAGCCCCTATTGGCTGCTGACCTTAGACCTGAGCCTGACCCCTTTCTGCCAGTCTTCTCATCTCCCACTTGAAGCTGATGTTGGTCTCTTTGTGGAATAGTTCTGAGGACAAATGAGTTCTTGTTGTAGTCTGATCTGTGCTGCCATACCAGAGTAGGTCATTTATATGAAAAAAGAATTTATTTCATACAGTTATAGGAACTAGAACATCCAAAGTTAAGAGCCTAGCAACTGGGCCAGCAAGATGGGTAAAGGCATTTGCCACCAAGCCTGATGACCTGAGTTCAATCCCTGGGACCCATATGGTGGAAAGAGAAAACCAGCTTGAGCAAGTTGTCCTCTGACCTCCACATGTATCACACTCACATATACTAAGTAAATAAAAAATTTTTTAATTTAATTTAAAGAACCCAGCATCCAGGGCTGGAGAGTTGGCTCAGTGGTTAAGAACAATTATTTCTCTTGCAGAAAACCCAGGGTCAATTTCCAGAATCCACATGAGGCTTCCAAAAATCTGTAACTCCAATCCCAGGGAATCCAAAATCCTCTTCTGATCTTTGAGAGCACCAGGCATGCATGTGGTGCACATACGTACATGCAGGCAAAATACACATATGCATAAAATAATAAAATAAATCTTAAAAGAGAAAAAGAAAGAACCCAGTGTCCAGCAATGGTCCCAGACTGTCAATCATATTGGAAGAACCAACAAAAGAAGAGAGCAAACACACACTCACAGGTGAATTCAGACTCACAGCCACAAGCCCTGTGTAACCAGTGTTGGTCTGTGTTTGAGAATGGAGCTCCCTAGACCCAAACATCTCTCATTAGGCCCCACTTCCCAACTGGGTTGCATTGGGAATTAGCTTTCCAACCCATTCATCTCGAGGCCTGTAGAAGTGTTCTGGACTATGGTATGGCTCAACCTATCGTAGCTGCTAGTGTTACTGTTGTTCATAGTTCTTCCATAAGGCATGAGGTTGACACAGACGAGAAAAGAGCAGGACATTCAGTTTGCAAACTCAGTAGTTCATTGTTCCCGCTGTTATTTTGGAGAGTGCAGGGCTTCCAAGCATGTGGGAAACAGATCGAGGGCTTCTAGTGAAGTCTCTCTTGGGGAACACGGAGAAGCGTCCATTTGGCATCCCTGGACATGGCAGTGTCTGAGTTTTCACTCTGCCTTACCTTCCATATATGAGAGCCTCCATACATGCCACAGCCCTCCCACTCCTGCACGTATTCCGCCTGGTGCATGTGCTGGCTAGGGTCTCGTCAACTCAGCAGGCACTACAGCCGTCTGGAGAGAGGGAACCTCAACTGAGAAAGTGCTTCCTCCTGTAGGCAAGTCTGTGTGGGGCATTTTCTTGACTAGTGATTGGTATGGGAGGACCCAGCTCACTGTGGGTGCCACCCCTGGGCTGGTAGTCCTGAATTTTATATGGAAGCAGGCTAAGCAAGCCATGGAGAGAAAGCCAGTAAGGAGAAATTCGTAAAAGTCACCACTTTAAAGTCTGTGTGCAGACAGGAGCACTTTTTTTGTTGAGGGCCAGACTGGGTTTAGCTAAACTGCTAGCAAACATGCTTAGAATTATTTTTAGTGGGTGAGAAGATGGGTCAATGAGTTTAGTAACAGTGCTTGCCATGTAAGCACAAGAGTCTGAGTTCGAATCCCCAGTACCCACATAAATAGACAGGCATGGCCATGTATGCCTGAAACCCCAGCACTGTGGGACGTAAAGCCAGGATGGTCTGCTTGCTAGAGCTTGCTGGCTATCAGCTTAGCCTTAAGCTGAATGAGAAACCCTGCCTCAAGGGAATAAAGCAGACTGTGATAGAGCAGGACACCCCACATCCTCCTCTAACCTCTGTACACACATGCCCAGACATGTGCAAATGGACATACGCACATGCATATACCATACGTGTCTCTCCCATACCCAAAGAGGTAAATAAACTGATCATTTATGAATACATATATATAGTTTGACATAGTTTTTCTGTAACCCAAAATCTAATTGTATATAGGCCCATGAATGATAGGTGGCAGAGGGGCCAAGCATGCCTTGTTAGCAGATGAAGAATACACAGTTGTCTGGACAATGACACCTGTTACCTGCTTGGACAGAACCTGGTATGAAACAGAAGATTTCTTAAATTACCAAGAGAAGTTTCCTTGTCAGCTTTCTACATGGACTTCAGTTCTTTGTCTTAGAATCTTGTAACCTGCTGCTCAGGGGACAGGGGAAGAAGAACCACAAGTTTGAGACCAGCCTTAGCAAAATACTTTCAAAAAGAACCCTTAAGGAGTTTGTACAAAGAAAGGTAGTAATAGCTCTGTTTATGAAAGTTCACAGTGTTCATCTAACAGAGCCAAGATCAGAATGAACAAATCAGTGAATAGTTGTCTTCTCTTTCAGAGGACAGAATCTAAGAGAATGTGTTGTTAAATATTTATTGCTGACATTTTAGAAACTAAATCGAATATAATTTAATGCAATTTAGTCATCTTCTAGAGCTACCCTGCTCAGGATGGTAGCTACTAAGCATGGGTAGCTGTTTAATTTTTAAATCAAATAAATTTTCTCAGTCCCACTAGCCACAGTTCAGATGTCCGGAGCCACATTTGGTTCATAGCTACAATAATGACAGCACAGAGCAGAATCTTTTCTTAAGGTTTGGATCTGGTATGTCCACTAAAGTGCTAACGGTTGAAGGCTTGGTCCCCAGTGGCTAACAATATTAGGATGTGGCAGGAACTTTTAAGAGAAAGTAGAGCAGAGTTGGATAAAACAGGTAATTGGGAATGTATACTTGCCTGGCCCAGGGCCTTGCTTTTCTCTCTGGCTGCTGAGTGACCTTCTCTGCCACGTGCCTGTCACCCTGATACATTACCTGCTCAAGGTCCAGAGTGACCAAACAGACAACTATGATCTGAATTGTGAGTCACGATACACCTTTTGTTTATCTTCAGTGTTCGTCCTGTTGATATAAAGGTAACAGTTTCTGTCTGTAGAAAGTTCACTCAGAAAGCACTGCCTAGAAGCAAACACTGTCTTCTGATACTGTGTCTACTCCTTGATGTTCGTGCCTTTTTTGTCACTGGGGGCAATTTGGACCTGTCCCTGTCTTGCTAAACCAAAGCACTGATTCATAGGCTTGATGGCACTGAGCTTCTGACTCTGTGACTCGGGTAGTTTCTGAGAATGTCACATCTAATAAGTTCCCAGGTGCTGTTGATGCCTCTGGTCCAAGAACCACACTCTTCAAATTCACAAAGACAGTCCTAAAGAATCCCAGCCTTAGAGTACCTTAGAAATACCTAGAGAGTGGGGGTGATGTTTGTTCAAACTGTACTAATGGTATTGTATACATTGTCTACAGAGATTGGTGATCACCAGGGTTCTTATCTCGGGGAATATGGATAGGTGGAAAGTGCTTTTCTGAGGGGGTGGGGGGAAATGACAAACACTTTTCTTCTATAGTGTGTCTAGACCATTTACTCTTTGAACCTCACAGAGTAGTTACTTTAGAGAAGTTAGGAATAGCAGGGTTTGGAACCATACTGAACTGTAAGTCACAGCTGGAAGAAGAGTTGGAAGAAACGGGTGTCTATCAAGGAAGCAGGAGCAACTGGGAGATTGCTCATCACCTGTACAGCCCAGACCGGACACGGCCAGTCTACTGTCTTAACAACTAGTGCCCATAGTCACTTCAATGTGCAGGTGTTGAAGGCCTACTGTGTTTGTGGTTTTGAGAGATACAACCTGACTAAAACTCACTCCTGTCTTATAGAAATTATGTCTGAGCTTCTCTTAGGAGAGGCAGACAGACATTACTAAGTGATAGATGAACTTTAGCAGTGTCTTCTGAGGGCATGGGCTCACCACACCTCCCCAGATGAGTCCAGGAAGACTTTAGAGGCCAGTTGACTTGAGGGAGTATGAGCTTATTAGTTGAGAGCCAGAGCAATGCTGTGTGGGCAGAGACAGGACCCACATTGACTGCGTACAAAGGAATTGATAGTGCAGTCAAAGAAGGGAAAGACCCATAGGTAATTGAACCAGCAGAGCAGCAGTCCGGAGGTTCTGGGTTATTTACATAGGCATGTGCAGCAGGTTCTCACTGGAAAGCGATGAGTTTTCATCTTAGGCCCATGTGCCTTCTCTCATCTCCCACACCCTCCCCTTCACACTCCCTGCTTTGTCTTACAAGGCTCTACCCATCCTAGGCCTGCCCTTCATCCTCCCTGGTTAATATGTCTTACAAGTATTTTAGTGAGGTATCAGTCTAATCACTGTTTGAAACAGCAACTTGTTAATTCCAACAAGTTGGGGACAGACAGTGGCTGTGTTTGAAGGAAGGCAGATTGACTAAATAGTCTTCATTCCTTTGCCAGGGAACCAGTATCCACAATAACCAGCAACAACATTTTAGGATCCCTGACTGTGTCTCCTTCCACTAAAGATTAGTTGGGCTCAGTAGTTAGTGATCAAGATTAAAGAGGAAACTGCTCTGCCGGTATGTAAAGTGTAAGCCCTGTGTCCTGTGACCCTACCTGTAGGGCATGTATAAAGAAGACAATTGGTGTAAGGAGCCTGTATGTCACAGTATCCCACAGAGAAAGGGCAAGGACCATGCAGAATCCCTCTTCCTCCATTGTTGGCATGGATGTCTCTGTAGTGTCTGTGCTCGTCATAGGGCTGGGTGATGCCATTCATAGGCTGCTGGGCACTGAAGTGATTCCCTGGCCTCCCCTCTCCTGCGAGGACAAGAACACAGAGGAAGCATGTCCCCTGGGATACTGAGTCTTTTCCCACAACTACTTTGATTCTTTTGGATCAGATGGTGGAAAAGAATTTGTGTTGAGGGTGCTCTGGTCCGGAGGGTCCTGGCAGGCTTTGGATCTTTCCAGGCCCTTGTCCATCACAGGACAAATGAGGTGGGATTTGGGGCTAGTGAAGAGGATTAAGGAGATTAGCAAATGGGAATTGTGAAAGCTAAACAAATGTCAGTTGTTCTTGATACTTGCAGTTTTATAGCTGCACAGAAGACTGGAAAGCACTCAGCTCTCTTCCAGTCGCATGGCCAAGGGCTTTGTTTGTGGCTGTCATATCAAGGCAGTCAGCGGCAACTGCTTCTGTGCGCTAGAAGGCCTTTACAAAGCCCTTCTGTCTATAGAGTGAGCCATTATAATGGGATTTTACCTGTGCCCACTTTCCTCTCAGCTTCAAAGGTGGCCTCTTCCTCCCCCCTACCTAATTATCCTGCCATTGTTTTATTAAATTTTTAAAGCTTTAGTACTGTTAGCAGGAAACATTAAAAATGCTTTGTGGCTAGAACTCAGGAAGGCCATCTCTGGCTCCTGGTCAAGCTAACCTGCTGCCTTAGGAGCTGAAACATTCAGTTTGGTTCCACACATGGGGGAGCAGGGGTGGCAATGACAGAAGTGACCTGCTGGAACCCTAGTGAACTAATCCCTTTGGGGGAGGGGGGTAGATAAGTGGCTGGCTGCTGACATTCCAGCCCCCAGCAAGAGGCCTGGAGCCATACACATTAGGCCTCTCAGCAGTGTTTATCTCCAGAGACTGTTTATCTCAGGCTTGCTCCCTTCCCCCTGGCTGCCTCCAAAGCCACCTCCCTGCATCACCCCATTTCTTAGTGATGCTAGGATTCTGTGTTGTCATTTTTCTAAATCTAAAGAAATGCTTTGTCTTGAGAGTCTTCCCTGCAGCCTTCCCTGTCGCCAGGATGGTGGTGACAGTATTTTAGAGTTGTTGTCAGTCTTTGGTTTGTAATTCAGGTGTTGTATGGTAAACATTAATTATGTCAGCCAACATTCAGTTACAAATGAGGATTCAGAAATGGGCTCTTATCAGGAGGTGACACTTGGCAGATGGATGGCTTTAGTAACAAAAAAGGAGTGAGTTGTTTAACCTCAGCTGGTAAACTACAAAACCTTAACCCCCTTTCCACTTTATTTGCCTCCTTAGTCCTGGGTGAGAGAATGGAGCCAGAGAGGATTCATTCACTTATTTATTCAACAAATATTTATGAAAGGCGTACTAAATACCTAGTTCTGTTGAACCCAAGCATTTGTAAAGATTTCCTTTAAAATCCTGCCTCCTCTTGAGTCACACTCGAAAATGAGTGTCTGTCCCTGTGAGATCTTACCTTAACTGACCTAGAGTACGACTTAACAAAGATAAATGGCATCTCATTTCTCTTTTTTTTTTTTTTGGAGGGGTGGCGGGTTTGGGGGGGGGGCGGTGATAATGAGTCTCACTGTGTAGACCAGGTTGGCCTTGAACTCAGAAATCTGCCTGCCTCTGCTGAGTACTGGATTAAAGACCTGCACTACCACACCCATCAACAAATGCTATCTTTAAAAGACAGAATAAAATGAAGACTTTTGTGGGAATATTAGCAAATGATATTTAGAGACTTATACCTTGTCTTGTGTCCAACATCAAAACAGAAAAAGGCTGTGAAAGAAATGTCTGTAAGCATGTCATTGATACTGTCATTGCTGGCAAGCTGCAATTGTTTAGTTCTTGTTTGTCTCACTGTCAACTGTGACTGGTGTCAGCTTCTAGGGTGCCAGGCTAGTGCCTCTTGGGTAGGATGATAGACCAGGCCTAGGCTGACAGCTTCAGATGCACACAGTGCCTGGTGCAGAATGCACATAGGATTAGCACTGGTGGTCAGGTAACATGGAGAACTTAGATGTGAGCTAAGGGAATTTGAAATCCAGAGAGGATCTATGGGGCCTCAAGCTTCTAGGGAGGTAGTTGGAGGCGGGTCAGAGGTTTGTACTTTTTTCCCTTCGAGTGCATTCAGCTTCTCCAAGATGTGTGTGGTTGAAGGTAGGGTGCACACAAGGTAGAGAGACCCCCCCAGCCCCTGCCACACATCCTCTTCATTATTCCCAAGTCCCTTGCAAAGAATCTACAAATTGCAAATGCCCACTCTTTCTCCTGCTTCCAGAGGACTTTCAGTCTGGCCTTTGGTCTCTCCTGTGTGGTTGATAAACTGCCCCACATCCTGCTCTCTTTATCTGCCTCTCCATTGAAGTTGTTGCTCTGAGGCTGCAACTACTTCACAAGCGCCTTTCTGTTAGTTCTCAAAGAAAGGCTTTAAAACCTGTGACTGTGAAGCTCTGGGGCGGCTCTGCTTCCTCCACCTTCTGCAAATCTCCAACCCTGAAAGCACAAGTGTGACCAGCCATGGGACAGATGGGCTTCACGGGCCACATTTGGAGAGGAGCCTGTTGTACCAAACCCAGCCTCAAGTATCACTACAGTGGGGATTTATCCTTATCAAAGCCATGTGTGGATGGCGAATGCCTGTGAATGGGCTTCAGTAAGGGCAGCAAGTACCCACCAGGTATCCCAAAGGAATTATCCTTGTAAGAACGTACTCTCAGGGTCAGTGCTCCCACTCGAGGGTCCCTCTTCTGTCTGGGAAGATGCTGTGTTGCTGATTTGCTGAGATTCTGTTGTCAGCAGTAACAGAAGAGCATCTCTTGATTTGGTCAGAGATAGAAATGAAGGAGAGCCTTCCCACCCCGTCTTTTTCTCATAGAAATAATAACCAGGCATTTTGAAGAGAGTTAAAAAATATTCCCAAGTGTTACAGCTTCCGGAAGACACTGATGAGATCAGGACTCTCTTCTG